>JAGFPH010025811.1:0-10688 GCA_018207615.1 Philaenus spumarius
CTTGTATTCTAGGTTTGTCAACGTCAGTTGATTTAAATTTAATTAAAAAGGTTGATAATGTAAAAAGTAATGCATTAGGTGAGGTTAGGTCAAATAGAGAAAATTCAGTAAAAGATAATATTGAAACTTCTTTGTCTGTATTAGATAAATACAAAGATTTATTTAGTGGAATAGGGTGTATTCAAGGAGAATATGATATAAAACTTTCCAAAAATGCAGTACCAAAAATTCATGCATGCCGTAAGGTGCCAATAGCTATTAAACCGAAACTTAAAATAAAATTAGACAGTTTAGAAAAATTAGGAATAATTAAAAAAATAAATAAGCCAACAGAGTGGGTTAACTCGTTAGTGATAGTTAACAAACCAAATGGGGAAATGAGACTGTGCATTGATCCGAAAGATTTAAATGAGGCGATAATGCGACCTCACTTCCAAATTCCTACTTTTGAAGAGATATCTGCTAAGTTGAATGGAGCCAAAATATTTAGCACTTTAAGTACAAAAAATGGATTTTGGCAAATTAAATTATCCGAAAGATCGTCTGATCTATGCACATTCAATACTACTTTTGGGCGTTACAAATTTTTAAGATTGCCTTATGGACTTTGTTCTGCTTCTGAAGTCTTCCAACAAAAAATGAAACAGATGTTAGAAGACATAGAAGGTGTTGAAGTGTATATTGATGATATAATTATATGGGGAAACACACAAAAAGAACACGATGATAGACTAAATGTAGTGTTAAACAAGTTGAGATTAGAAAATGTAAAATTAAATTTTGAGAAATGTAAAATAAGTACAAGTGAAATTTATTATTTAGGACATAAAATATCCTAAAAAGGCATAACCGTAGATGAAAATAAAGTTAAAGCTATTACCGGTATGGAAGCACCTAAAGATAGAAAGTCGTTAGAAAGATTTTTAGGCCTAATCACATATGTCAGTAAATTCATATCAAATGTTTCAGAGTTAACAGAGCCCTTAAGATCAATATTAAAAAAAATATAGATTTTCAATGGGGTTTTGAACAGCAAGAGGCATTTAACAAACTAAAAAATATACTCACATGCAAGCCCATTTTGCAATTTTTTAACGTTAATGTACCAATAATATTAACTGTAGACAGTTCACAAAATGGGATGGGTGCTGCCATCCTACAAAATAACTTACCAGTAGCCTATGCATCAAAAGCATTAAATGAAACTCAAAAATCTTATGCACAAATTGAGAAAGAATGTCTAGCCATCCTATTCGGATGTGAACGTTTCCACCAGTATGTATTTGCCACACATTTTACAATAGAAACAGATCATAAACCATTAATACCAATATTCAAAAAAAATGTAGAGCATTGTCCTCCTCGCTTACAGCGAATGAGAATAAAATTACAACAATACAATTTTAATTTAATATATAAGAGAGGTAAACAAATAGTAATTGCAGATACACTCTCTAGAGCATATGATGCTACTGATAAGACAGATTTAGAATTAGATAGTAAAGAAATTGAAGCACATGTTAGTTTAATAGAAAGTAATATTAATATAAGCAGTTGTCAACTTAATAGAATTAAAAACATTGTCAAAAATGACAATGAAATGAAAATATTAAAAAACTTCATAATGGGAAATAATTGGCCTAATCATAAAAAGCAAATTCCAGATATTATTAAACCATATTGGAATATAAGAGATGAATTGACTATTTGTAAAGGATTAATTTATAGAGGTTCTGCCATTGTTATTCCTTTAAATTTAAGAACTGAAATGTTGAAAAAATTGCATATAACTCACTTAGGTATAACAAAAACACAATTAAGAGCAAGGCATGTAATTTTCTGGCCCTATATCAATAAAAGTATAGAGGACATGATAGGAAAATGTGAACCATGTATAAAGTATGCAAAAAATTATTGTAAAGAACCTTTATTGCAACATAGTGTACCTAACCTACCCTGGCAAAAAATTGCTGCTGATTTATTTCAGTTTAATGATAAGCAATACATATTAGTTGTAGATTATTTCTCAAAATATCCAGAAATACAATTGTTAGAAAATATATCTAGTTCCCACATTGTAAACTGCCTAAAGAAAATTTTCAGCAGGCATGGTATTCCAAGAACATTAGTTACAGCTAATGATTCTTGTTTCATAGGGGAATTATTTAAACAATTTGCAAGACAATGGGAATTTAAACACACTATAACCAGTCCTCACTACTCACAATCCAATGGGATGGTAGAGCGGGCTATACAAAATATACAAAATATTTTAAAAAAGACAAAAATTGATAACACAGATTTTGATTTAGCATTATTAGAATATAGAAACACTCCAATATCTGATAATTTACCATCACCTGCAAAAATTCTCTTTAGTAGGCAGTTAAGATCAATAATACCTTGTAACGAAAACCTATTAAAGCCTAAAGTATGTAAGGCAGTAAGACAAAGCTTAGTTCTTAGGCAAAAAATACAAAAAAGATATTACGATAAAAAAACAAAACCCTTGTCAAAATTAAAAAATAATGAGCCAGTACTAATGAAACATAAAAACAACTGGATTAAGTCAAAAATTTTAAACAAACGTAAAGAGCCTAGATCTTACAATTTAGTAAATCTTGAAAATAATAGAGTGTATAGAAGAAACAGGAGGCATATTCGTCCCTTTCCAGCAAAAGTACATTTAAATGGTTGGCAGGCAGATGATTATTTAATAGAAACACATAATACTCCAAATACTAAGATGTCGCCTAAAAAATTACAAAATAGGCCTACACCTGTCACCTCAAACCAATCTGAATACATAACAAGATTTGGGAGGATTGTCAGACCACCTGAAAGGTTAAATGTATAAAGTTCATATTTTAGTTTATTATTTAGTTTTTATTTACAATTTAATGGATTTAAAGTTGGCAATCCAGTTTAATATTCAGTTTATGTTTATAATTTTAAGTTTTTAAGTTAGATTGAGTTTGTAGATCAAATGTTTAAGAACATGAAGGAATTGTTATTTTTTGTAAAATGGGAGATGTAATAGATAAGCTTGTTCCTAAGTAAACAGATGCGGCACAAGCAGACAGAATAAATCGAGACATTGATCGAAGAACACGTTTATTATTTCAGTGCCCAGACCTGACATGACAATAGATTTACTGCATAAAAAAAACAGATGTTGCTGCATTAGGGCTGTGCAAAACATGCTTCGAATCGTTCCACGATGTATAAATTTATAGCTTGTACATACACTCTCACTTACACTTTGTAGAACATTTATGATTAATAAAATATATCCATTATAAAGTTCATTTTTTGACGTTATTCTACCCTATAAACAGTGAAGGTGGTAAAATAATGTACCACTGCACACAAAGGAAATCAAATATGTCGCTGTTGTCCTAAACGGGCAGTGGTATAATAATTTATCACCCTATTTTTCATATACAAAGTACGAAACTAAAAAAAAATATTTGTTTGGGTAACAGTAAGCCTATACTTGTAACTTTAAAAAAAAAATTTTATCACCCCCCAGAATCTTGCCTATAAGGGGATCTTAAGCGATTGATCTGACTGGAATTGTGAAAATATATGTAAGAGACTGAAGCATTCCAGAAATAAGTATATCAGTTTTTCGAATCATGAAATCCAGATACATTTACTGTAAAGTATCTTGAATAAAATCTTGTTTTTTTTTTTAGAAAGTACATAATTGAATATTCTTCTTCAATAAGAATATACAATATTCTTCAGGTCGAAAGTGAAAAATTCAAGATACATTTGAATCAAATAACAATCTTTCCTTGAAATTTCTTTTATGTTTTAAACGTACTGAAGCTAGAGAAATCTAGACACAAATTGATATTTTATCATTTCTTCTATTTTGCATCATGTCCAAAACGTTAAAATAATCAGAACGATGTTTTCTCTGAAGAGCTGTTAACAAATGTTTTTCTAGAAATTTTTTTATAAAACACTTCGAAGATTACTCTAAATAGTTAAGGAAAATTAATTGGAAAGTAAATTAACTAAAAATCATCTGAACACTTATCAAGGCCGTAGCCAAGAAAACTTTTCGGGGGGAGGAGTGAGGGGGGGTCAGGTAAGAACCTGGGATTTGAATTGAAACACTTTTAACATGTTCACTGCTAAAGACGCACATGTGAGCTGGCCCTGATCACTATGAGAAGCGGCCGATGCACAGTGCATTGCACGCCAACCCCATATTGGTGAGTATTTTCAATACACAATGCGTTGCGTGTTTCGCACGCCAAACCCCGTATTGGGGGAATTTTCAATACACAGAGCATTGCGTATTGTTAACCCCCGAATTGTTAGAGTAAAGTATTTTCGTTCAACCTTCATAGTTTTCTTATTTAATATATCAGATCAAGCTCACAAGAGAGTAAGGATGTAACCTACTGCATCCATGTGTATTGTATGTTTGTAGTTTAATCAAGTAAATCTAAATATCAGTATGCATGCAATGCAGCACAAAGATGTAAAATATGTTGCTGGATCCTCTGTTGTGTTGTCTATTTTATAATTTAATTTGCACTTTTTAAACCTAGAATTAATGTTTACTACTAAATTTCGGATTCCGGGGTGGATCCTCCCGGAAACCCCCCCCCCCCCCCTAGTTACGACCTTGACACTCGTTACCTCAATGTCAGTCTAATCCTCAAATCCTTCTTTTCGGTTAATTGAGTTTGTAAGAGTAATTTTTTAAACTCTAAACAGTCTCTAGTTGATTTTTGCTCAAGAAATTTAACTTTTAACTCTCCCTGGCATTTAAGTATTATTGTATCATATTTCAAATAAAAATAAAATAGCTGAACGTAAGCAAATTTATAAATACTAAAAGAGAAAAAAATTCTCCAGTGCCCAATCCAAAGAATTAGACTGTTTTCGAGATTATTTCACTGGTTGGGTTTAAAATTGCTGGATGGATTTAGAAAATATCCTAGATGTTTCTTAAAGATCCAGCTCCATTGTCTACTTTAAAAATATAGTCTTGTAAGATACCCGGCCTAGCGAGCATTTTATACGATACAGAACTTGGAGCTGTAAAGAAGTTTCTATATTAGTTCTTTGCATTATTTGTATTTTTTTATTTTAAATAATTCCTTTAATTCTTCTTTTTCTCAAATGTCATAATTAATTGACAACTTAAATGTATACTGCAGGCTCAGACTTATGTACACCAGATTGGCTAAAATGAACACACGATAAAAGAGTCTTTTTTACTAACAAGATCTGTAGAACCACAACTAGTCAAATTTTCCAAGCCCGTTAGATTACATTTTTTACCATTTCGATTAGTTTTAATCAAATTTAAGGACTTTTTATTTGAGGTTCCTTGACATCATTAGGCGTTTTTAATCTTGGACCTTTAACAGAAAGATCAAGGAAATACATTTCTGCAATCTGTAGCAAGAAAAATTTAATAATTTAAAACAATGTTTAAAAAATACTAAAGTTGTTGAAGTAAGGATTCCCTAATAGCAATCAAGTTTATAAGTTTAGAGGACAAAAAAACAAGTCCTGAAAAAATAAAGAAAAACTTTAATGCAAAATGAGTAAAACAATTCAATTTTGTTTCGTATTAGTAACAATTTTGATACGAGTGCCTCTTATACACAGTATAAAAGTCAAAATAACCGTGTTAAAATAGTTCAAAAAGGTCCAAGTATTCTTTGCCGAGAGGGGTTCTTGATGCCGTTCCTGATTAGACCAGTGAGCAAATTAATGCTGAATGCTGACCATTTTAACCAGAATCCTGCAGTATTTAACTTTTCCCCTGACATGTGATTCAGTTATCAGTATTTCTTTCTGTATAATAAAGAAAATGCATAAACTTATTACTAAATAAATAACAAAGAATAGACATTAAAAATATTTCCCGAATGTAAACCCATAATGAATTAGACTTCCACATACGTCTCTGGAGAAATCACCAAGTCCACAAAAATATTACTTCTACATGAAAAGTGTTATACACAATTCAATATTTTAACCAAGATGCTGAAGATTTTTCATGTTTGAACTTCAAAAAATGGAAATCGTAATTTAAGACAACATAACAGATTAGTTTATATTATTAATCATTTTAATTGTAAAAATAAAATAACTTTTATAAAGTGGGAATAATCATGTTATAGCTAAACTACATAAAATGCCAACCAAAATTTAAAAAAGAGGAAAGATTATTTTTAAAACATATCAGTACAAAAGCGGCCAGTCTGCATGGTATAGGCAATAAAACTTTTACTTATTAGCTGGCTTATTCTTTCTTATATAGTTTTTTAAAATAGATAAGAAGAAACATCTTCAGTTGGAAAATCAAGTACTATAACTACTGCTATAATGCAATAAAAAAATGAAATGTATATTTCGAATCTAAATATTTACAAAAGTCCATAATTTCAGCTAAAATTGCACTAACTACTGAATACCACATGAAGTCGGCCAAGTATGACATACGGATACCAATTATCAACAACATTACAGCCCTCCTGATTTACAGATCAACAATATTGTATTTGAGATTAAATAACTGTAAAATGCACAAATATTGCATTTTCCAGTTGATCTGAGAATGACACATTTAAAAAAAAAACATAAAAAGGTATTTTACCTGTATTTCCCCAATTTATGGATAATTGCAGTCAGCCTGATGAAGAGGATTTTATCGTTATTCTTAATCATTTCTTGAAGGGTCCTAAATTGTATACCTCTAGGTTCTACAGTATATCTCATGAATGGACCATTTTTAATAATCTGTTAGGATTTTTATAGGTGTTACCGTCAAAGTCAGTTAAGCATTGTCCGTTTCGTTGAAATTACTACTTATCTACAAAAGGGGTAATACCAGTCAGTTTGATAAGTGGCTGTAATTACCAGGCATTACTGACTGCATTACCCGATAGAACTTTCAGTAATAGTCAAAAATAATTAATGATTGAATAATTTTGTGTGCATATTAAAGTAGACATAATAAAGTTACTAAACATTGAAAAAAATATTTTACAACCTTACCTCCTAAAAAAAAAAATGGAAAATAGTGTAACAAAGTTATGAAAAACAAACGTCTAAAACATGTTCAACAAGCAGACAACTAAAATAGAATCAATCTTCACCATGATGCCTAAAAAAGCGACACTAATTAGATTGACAGCTCTGACCACCATTCCCCCCCCCCCCCCCCCCGCATACCCCCGTCAACCCTACACGTTCTATACATTTTGGAGATATTAGCCACCGGAACTGAGTATTCGATAATGAACTAGGTTACTTACCTTTACAGTTTTTTACAGCTCCTTTGTTTGGATGTCGAATTACCTGTTTCGATCTTTACTTGAAAGTCATTTTCAGATCCATAAAACCTGTGGTCTTCGGGTAAAATGGGATAAGTCATGTTTTGCAAAGTTACGGAAAACATAAAAAGAAAATTAACAACTACTCGTAAATCAGCAATGTCATTTTATTGCTTTTAATTTTTTTTTTTTGGTTAGGCTGAATAGTATTGAATTCATTTAATTACTTCAAATGTAAATATTAAAACTGGTGTGAAACTTATATATATAAGTTTTTTAATATATATATATAGCGAACTTATCCCCTTTTACACTACAGTTTCCCTACTTATCCCCCTTTTTCCCAAAATACTTAATATTATTTCTCTTGTTGTTAAGGTTTAAAAAGTTTGAAATGCAAATTTATATATCAACTTAAGTTTTATTTATGAACCTTGAAGTAGTTTTCAAACAAAATTTTTAAACTTAAGAATCATAACAGAATACATTTTAAGTTATTTGTCTACTTCAACTTCTTTAACTTCATCCACAATTTCATCTAAGTCTGGAAGAAAATCTGGAACATTTGTGGTTGGTAAGTTCATGTAGAAGTCATGAAATACCGATGGAATCAGATGCAGCAAACTAACCAGGTCTTTCTTCTTTAGCTGTGTTATTGGAAGTCTGCCTTTGTATGACTGTTGTGGTATAAGTCTGTTTTTACCATGGTCTCTTTTCAAAACAGAAATGCTTTTAAATGGCTCATTTGCTTCAAAGCTTGTTTTATAAAGCACTCGAGCAGATTTTTTTTTTTAATCAAAGCCATCTAACTTTTTGCCAAAAGAACCTTTCACCCTCATCGTTGAAAATTTTTCCATTTCTTGTTGGCATCCTTAGAGGAGTTTTTGGGTTTTCCTTATTTTTGTCAATCAAGTTTCCATACTGAAAGAAACTATTTTTGTCCATTTCTGTAACTTTCATTTTTTTTGCTTCCCCACGACTGCATCCAGCTACTGACGAACTAACTTCATCCAGTCATGTGGGTGGTACACTTCTATTTTACTCTTCTTCTTTTTTCTCTCGATGAGAGCATAATACGCATCGCATTCCATGTGTGTATGCCCAGGCACAAGAAATTTTTGGTCTATTGTTTCAAGAGATTCGTGATTTTTTAATACAGACATACACATTGAAAATACCGCCGAGTTCTTATTTTGACCCCCACACGTATCAGAATAAATGCTTTGTTAGTGGAGGGATTTTAGTCGTCAAATGTTTCGCAATACAAGAGGCAATCTAATTGGACCCTCTACCACCATCTACCTCACTCCACATGTAGCAGTGGGCTTCATTGTCTTTACTGGCGTGAATAGTTAAATTGAAAGTCCACAGTTGTCTTTTGTAGAAAACCACAGAAGTGGTGAGGCTAGGAGTTGGAAGACATTGTTGCAAATGAAAGTTAGAGTAGTTTTATTGGCTCCAACCTTGGCTTCTTCTTTATCTACATCCTTTGATTTGTACGCACTGTCAGCTAATTCATGATGTTTTAACAAAGCTGTCTCGGCTTCAATTTTTTCTTCTCCTTGACTTTGTTTAATTTTCATGGCGAGGGTGTCACATGTCGAACAAGTATCATTTTTTGGTGACTTCATTGCAAGGTTTAAACTGTGAAATATCTTAGAATATACAGTGAAACTAACATACTGTTGGATTAAATTTTTGTTTGCCTTCGCACACACAACCTCTATGAATTTATTGGAGATATCAAAAATTTTAATGAAACACCCTTTGCAAATTTGAATTAATACTCCATTGATCTTAAGATGGTAAGTGTGAGTAACTAACCTGTTTTTTTGTTTATTTTTGTCTCCAACTTTTTTCTTTTCGTACATTTTATCATGCGTAGTTATCAAACTTGATAAATACAATACTCTTTTTGAATAATCCCCAATATTCCAAAACTCATTGAACAATCTTTTGGTATCTTCATCATTCAAACTTTCCTTACATTCTTTTTGCTGCAATGGTACAGTTAAGAGACGGTGTATGAAGCTGTTATTTTACGCCTACAATTTTGCAGAGCTGTCTACTTTTTAGCTATCACTACCTTTCCACTCTCAGTTTTGTATTCTTTACCAGTATTTCTTTTCTCCTTTCTTGACATCCTCACTTCTCTTGATCTTCCTTTCACACTCTTCCTCTTTTTACTTATCTTATATTGTATAGGCCTGCAATCAATGTTGTTTTCTTCACGATAAATTTGTCCAGGGTGTGTACTAGTAGTGGCAGTAACTTCAGTGTCTGATAAAGCAGGCGTAACACTTGCCAAAGGGATGTTTTCTGCATGGTTCTTTTTTTCTTTAGCTTTCCTAGACTTGTTGACCTTTTTTCTTTTTGGCGTAAAATCATACTCCGAATCAGAAGGGCTGCTACAACTAGGTTCATACCCAAGTAGCACGCTACGTATATAATACGTAAATATAATGTATCAATGTATAAGATTGGTATATGTATTAGTTATACATATTATATACGTATTTATATATTAATACATAAATACATTCATAAAGAAAATCAAATTAGTAAAGTTTACAATGAAACGAAAAAATAAACCGTAAATTTTGACCGAAATTACGTATTAAGTAACATAATTGACTTTAAAGATTGCAAGAAAAAGATAGCAGCTGTATTTTAGTATACTTACTTTACACCTCTTATCTGGACTTTACTTGCATTATAATCCACCAGAGTGTTCTGTCTGTGCTTCTGTGACATTGTCAGCAAATGAGCAAATTGGTGAACCCGAAAAGCCACCACAGTTTTTCAAGTTATTTCAGGTAAGTTGTGAGTTTTATTATAACAATATTAGCATACAATTTTGATGTTTAAATAAATACGTTTTAGTGTAATAGTGAAGATTTGTTTTAAAGTAGTTTATAGCGTATTCATTCTTTTGTACTTTGCTTGTTTTGAATTATATCTAGTAAAGTTTTGGACGACCAAAAAGACAGTTGTAGTTTAACTATTTTACTTCAATAATCGCCATTGGAATAAGTTTATAGTTTAAATTAAGTTATGTTTTGTATATATATATTGTTGTATTAAATTAAATACAAATCGCTATACCGGTAATCTTGTGAATATACTTAACCTAAAACCTAGGTCTCTAAGAAGTCATGTTCCTTCGGTCTATCCTAGGTTAACTAGACTCTCCTAGGCCTATGCTGAAAAAATAAAATAATCCTAAATACAAATCGCTATACCGCTAATCTTGTGAATATGGGTTGGGCTTAACCTAAAACCTAGGTCTCTAGTTCATGTTCGTTCAGTCTATCCTAGGCCTAGGCTAAAAAAATAAAATAATCCTAAAATACATAAATACATTACGTTTTAAAA
>JAGFPH010025812.1:0-10687 GCA_018207615.1 Philaenus spumarius
ATAGTGTAAATACTGTTAGTGTGTAAAGTAAATAGCTGTTACATTTTTCAATGCAGTCCTGTTCAAAAAGTGGAGGATCTAAATGTTCCTATAAAAACTGCAACAATACATCTGTGAAAAATCCAGAATTATCATTTTTCAAGTTTCCAGTGAAAGACAAAGAAAGGTATGAATACATAAAGTTTTCTTTACTGTTGTGTTGTATTTGTGTGAGAATTAATTCTCGTAGAAGTCGTAGGGAATTAATCAACATAAGAATCAAAGACTTTGTGAAGTTTATTAAAATGTATTGACAGTTAATTTTTAATGGGAATATGTAATAACGAGGGTAAAAAGAGGGTTATTAAACAGGGTGCTTCATAACTCTTATCACATATTTTCTGGAATCGTTCTTATGTACAAAGTAAACACCAAATCACTGTTAATTTGTCTAAAATCGTTTCGGTTGTCCTACTGTGACCAAAATGTGTTTTTTGTTTAATGCGTATCTAAAAAATTACTAAACGAAATAATACCAAATTTACACCAACCTTTTGTATTATAGTATTACCTAAATGGGAAAAAAGTTAAGTTGACGTGACTTCAATATTTTCAAAATGGCGACCGTTTAAAACATTCGAACGGAAATAACGAAATAACTAGCCCTTTCCCGAAAAAATGTCAAGAATAACTTTTTTTTTACAAATTGAATTCCCTATCGATTAAGTTCGTTTAAAAAAAATTGGTTAGAGAATAACGGACTTATGGTATTTTTCGCCAGACAGTGCATGCCCCTCCCCTCTTGGGGGCGATGTTCAGGATCGGTTTAAATTTAATCAAATCAGTTTCATTTATTTTGACACAGAAAGCTGTTTGTTTATACAAGTTTTTATTAAATTTATACTATTGGTAAGTTATTTTAAGAATTGTTTCAGTTAATACTAAACTCGTAGGAGTCAGCTGATTTGAGTTTTGTCTGACTTATTGTTTGTGATGATATAGTAACAATCGGCACCAGATGATTCTGTTTTTGTTGACTTTATTGTTGTTCTAAAAAAGCAACAAACAATATTGTATCCATAATATTGCATTTAGAAACATTTTAGCATAAGGTTTTTCGTGTTTTAAACTGTGTTTGCTTTATTAATTAACTATGGAAAGTTACACAAACGCTGAGTATTGCCTCCATTTTACCTCCTAAGTGAAATAGATTCTGCCAATAAAAATATTGCAAATATGGTTTAGTAACCAGGAATACTCTTAAGTACTTACTAATTGCATAAATTTAATACAAATTTGTGTAAACAAACAGTTTTCTGGGTCAAAATAAATGAAACGCATTTGACTAAATTTATTATTGCAATAAAATATTATCGCCGTCCAATCCTGGACATCGCCCCCAAGAGGGGCGTGCACTAACTGGCGAAAAACGCCATTCAGGATATGATTCTAAGCGTAAAAATGATTGAAAAAATCCCTATGAAGGTATGTCCTAAAATGAGCGTTCCGTCTATCAGTCTGTGTGTGATATTTTAATTAAAAATGATTAGTTAAAACCCACTAACAATATAGAGATGAAACATTCCACGTATGTTGTCCGCTTGCCAACTTATTTAGTGTACAAAATCTTTTTACCTTTCTAAAAGGCGGACATTAAAAGTGTTTGTAGATACGACCGTTTTAATGTTACTTGAATTTGTAAAATTTAATGCCTCAAACTGTTCCTTTACAAAACATACAATTGATTCAAACTGTCAAATTTTACTGGATAGTTAACTGCGGAAATGACGATTTTTCAGAACTACCAGACAGTAAGTTGAGGAACCGTGTCCTGTGTTCAGTTCATTTTAAAAGTACAGCATTCACCAACTCATTGAAAAACAGACTTCTTCGAAATCATCCATCTGCTGTGCCTATACCTTGGATTCATGACGTCCCTCCTCAAGACATCGAACTAGTCTCATTGACGTCGAAAATTACTCCTTCAGAACGTCATATAGAAAATGCTAATTTGGAAGAAACGTTAGAAGAATTTCATAACGACTTCAGACCTTTTCCAGAATTAATTCAAAACGGTAACGCAGTACCTTCTGTTATTAGATTGTACAGCAACATTGAAAATAGTCCAACACCGAGAAAGAAAAAACTGATGGGTACTGTATCTCGGCAAAAGTTGCAGTTGAAAAGAAAAAGAAACACAATTCAATTTCTTAACAGAAAGAAAAAACCCATTGGTTTAAATACTGTTATTTCGTCCTTACCAAAGTTTCTTTCCGGTGAACCATTAACATTTTTAGCCATGCAGCTCCGTCATATAAAAAAAGTCAAATGGAGCGACGAAGAGAGAAATATTGCTTTGAGTATTTACTACAAGTCTCCAAACGTGTATAAATTTTTAAGAGAAAGAGGTTACAAGTTGCCAAGTCTTACTCAGATTCGTATTTGGGTAAATGTACATAACGTTAAACCTGGATTTGGAGAAGAAGTGTTCGGAAAGTTAAAAAAGAAAGCAGCCTCAATGACAGAAGACGAAAAGGAATGTGTGGTACTTATTGACGAAATGTCGATAAAACAAGCTTTAGAATACAACTCAAAGTTTGATGTTGTCGAAGGATTTCAAGACTTGGGACCTTTGGGCAGAGAGGGAACCATAGCCACACACGCAAACGTGTTTATGATTAGAGGGTTGAAACATCCCTGGAAGTGCCCAGTATCGTATGTGTTGTCACACAATTCCATAAAACATGCATCGTTGACCTTACTCATTGATTTATGTATAAATAGTTTACGTAATGTTGGGGTTTCCCCAAAAGCAATTGTGAATGACTTAGGGTCGTCGAATGCTGCTGCAACTAGACTATTGGGGGCTTCATCTGACACGCCCTACATCATGTTTCAAAATGATAAGATATATTGCGTTTTTGATTTCCCTCATCTTTTAAAATGTGTAAGGAACAATCTTTTGAAATATGACTTCATAGTAGAAAGTAAGTTGGTATCGTGGAGGGATCTCAAGATGTTTTACGAACTGGACAAGACTAACTCAACTGACTGTAGAGCAGCGCCAAAGTTGTCAGAGAGACATGTCAATCCACAGAGTTTTCAGAAAATGAGTGTAAAACTGGCAACTCAAGTTTTTAGTCACACAGTCTCTAAAGGCATGAAAACAGCCTCCAAACTTGGGGTTCTCAATAGCCCAACTCTTGAAAATACGGCTGACTTCTTAGGAAGATTGAATGATATTTTTGACTGTATGAACAGTAAAAACCTATATGACAGCAACCCATACAAAAAACCAATTTCTAACTGTAATAGAAAGTCACTAAAATGCCTAGAAGATGCCATCCCATACATTGAGTCTTGGTCTGTAGAAGGCAGCCCAAACCCTCCATGCTTTGAAGGCCTAAAACAGACAATTCGTGCTGCTATAGGACTATACCATGACATGCATGAGAACGATTTCTTGATGACAGGACGGCTGAACCAGGACCCGATAGAAAACCTTTTCGGCGTTATCCGACAGAGAAGTGGTTTTAACAGTAACCCTATTGCTAAAGAATTTCGAAGAAACCTTCAACATTCAATGTCCATTCGTCTAATGGATCCGCCTGATTCATCCAATTGTGAGCCAGACAGTGACACGAACTTACAAGTTAGTTCTGCTAATGATGAGCAAATTCTTTCTTTAGCCCCAAACACAGATGCCATAAACGTGAACCAAACTACCTCATCAATCATCATAGATGCTGGACTAAGTATAGAAGACCAAACCGAATACATCCACATAAGTTCAACAGAAGTTCAGTTAGCACCTTTTGAGAACAACGTAATTTGCTATATTTCAGGTTGGCTAGCCAAGAAATGTATTGAAAAATTTTCTTGTGCTAACTGCTCACAGAGTTTAATAAAACCTTCAAGTTCACATCTCACGGACAAAGAGACTCTCCTCGTTTTAAAGTCTTTTACTTGCCACACAGGAGATATTGCCAAACTAATTATGCCATCTGAAGAGCTTCACATTGTCACCAAGCGCCAATCATGGCATTTTATGGAATTTTTAAAATCAAACTTGCACGCTAGAAATCTGCGCTCACAAATAGAGGATTCTATGGAAAGAGACACGCAATACCTCTACCCTATGTGGTGGAGCTCTTCTTGTAAAAATCATAGACTTTACATGATGAAGCTCTTAATTAAATGCAAACTCCACAACAGTTTGAAATGGAAATCCAACGATCTCCGAGACAGAGTTCTAGAAAAACTATCAAAGAAGAAGAAGAAAAACCCCCAAGAAAATGATAAACTTAACTCAAAGCTAAAAAAAATAAAACATGTTTAAAGTACCGGTAGATTAGTTCTCTCAGCCTGATGCATTGATATGTGTTTTTTGTATTACAATTGCATTTCAACTAATTTATTTTTATTAAATAATATTAGAAATTAAAAATTAGCAGCTGGGGATATTCAATAAATAGTAAAAGAATATTTCAAATACAGAACAAATTTTTAGGATAATTTTCAATTTAAAATGCTATGACTCTTGTAAACAAAATTTTAAAAAGCATGGAATACTGCTCCAGCTCTGTATATATATATATATAGAATGTATTGTGTTTTGTTAAGGTAAGACAGTAGTCCCTATCTCGTCCATGTTAAAACAGCCATTTTTAGGTACACATAACTTTTACAAATATTAACCTATCAACTTGAATGTTTTTTACGTAATTTTTTACACCATTATCTACAATAATAGGAAGCAAAAGTTTTTTTTAGCAAAAATAGGTTTTATAAACAACTTTTAAACTTTTATAAAATATTGTGTAATTTTTCAACACTTAATATTTTTTAAATCAAAAAGTTTTTAACTGTCATGGAAATTGGTTCCTATTATTATTTCTTAGATGATCAGGAACACACACAAAAGATTTTATGGAAATCGGTTCATAATTATGGTTAAAAAGAGTAAATAATTTAAAAAAAAAAAACAACTTTCGGAAACAAGAAAAGAAGTCAAAACCATGTTAAATACTATTGTTTTCCGTACTTGATTATTTAAAAAAAAAACCAGCTACTTAGGATTGTTATTCTTCTTTTTTTACATCATCCAGTCTTCTTTTAGCAGTTATATTTGCCTTACTGTTTTTTTGAAGTGAAAACTTCTTTAGCGGCGTTGGGCACTTTTTGCTTGGGGAAAAAGCATTGAATTCGCGACCGTTACCACTCGAGATATAGTATGTATTATATATATATATATATATATATATATATATATATATATGTATATACGCAACGCGAATATACTACATAGCACTTCTTATTGGGAGAGGAAAAAGCATCAAACTCGCGACCGTCACCGCTCGAGATATAGTATGTATGTATATATATATATGATATTTGTGTTATATGTATATTAAATACCAAAGTCAGCAAAGTCATTAATGTTTTAAATTATTTACCCTTATTCTCCTCTTATATTAATACTGATAAAAATATAAATCGGTCATAGAAGTTATCACTTCTAACGTGTGGTCTTAAGCACACCCAATGTTTTTTTTTTTTTAGTTTTGGATGTACTAGCACTGTTTGACATACTTCCATCATTAGGCCTAGGCTTATTGTGGTTAACCCTTCACTTTCAACGCTATTATTATACCTTTTAGTAAGCATGTTACCAGTGTCTTTCTTTTCCCAAAACGTTTTATACCAGGCATTTTGACAATAAAATCACTTCATAAAAAAATACAAAACACTTCAAACAATTTACCAAAATAATCGACTCACAACATAATAAAACTTTGTTTATTTCAGAAAGCAAATAAAAACATATACGGATTGCCTGTGACATTTTTGTAGGTGTAGTTTCTGTTAAACAAATTGTTTATATAGTATGTATTTTGAAACTTTGGTTTTGTAGTGTTAAATGTTTTATGTTTGTTATTGACCATGTTTGTTTTATGTTTGTGTATTGTTATGCTCGTATATTGTTGTATTGCATTGACATGTCATCTGGCATTGGATATGTGTCCTGTATGTTCTGTATTGTGGCAATTAAATAAATAAAAAGTACCAGGAGACCGAGCTAAAGCTCGATTATAAGCATGGCTATGATTTCAATAATTATTGAACATTTAAAAATATACAAACAGTTAATTTAGGTTAGGCCTATAACATTAAACAACTAAATAAAGTGTATGTTTATTTAGCAGAAGTATTCGTTGCCATGGTAACTATAAATAGATACAACATTAGGCTTACCTCTAATAAAATACAGTTTAAAAGAAAACAGATGATTATTGTAATGGCATTGTAAACATTTGCATCAGCTGTGCTTCGTTTAAAAGAAAACAGATGATTATTGTAATGACATTGAAAACATTTGGATCAGCTGTGCTTTGTATTGTTTAAAATGGACAAATTTCACTTTTTAATTTAATAAAAAGACGTAGAAAACGAATTTTCCCAGACTGGTGGCCATTTCCAATCGATTTCTCGTGGCCAAAAGCCCCATATAAAATCAAATAATCAAAAATCCTTAGACGGAGATTCCAGATCCATTTAGCAGACAGACAATAATTATATATTATATATATAATTATCTCTCGCTTTAGAAGATAAGATAAAATGTAACTGTGCAAAATACAATAGTTTACAACTTTAAATTTAACATTTCCAGTATTGTTGAATTTTTATTGTCCAATCCTTGAGGAACATGTTGTTTGTTGTATTTCAACTTCTATTTCAGCTTAAGTATAACAGTACAAAATATAATATTTTATAACTTTAAGTATATTATTTCCAGTATTGTTGTATTTTTATTGTCCAATCCTTGAGGAACATGTTGTTTGTTGTATTTCTATTTCTATTTCATGTTATGTATAAAAGAAAAAATATAATATTTTATAACTTTAAGTATAATATTTCCAGTATTATTGTATTTTTATTGTCCAATCCTTGAGGAACATGTTGTTTGTTGTATTTCAACTTCTATTTCATCTTATGTATAACAGCACAAAATATAATATTTTATAACTTTAAGTATAATATTTCCAGTATGGTTGCATTTTTATTTTCCAATCCTTGAGAAACATGTTGTTTGTTGTATTAAAACTGTATTTCAACTTATGTATAACAGTGCAAAATATAATCTATACTAATATTATAAAGAGCCTAAAAAGAGGTAAAATTTGTTTGTATGTAGGGGTCGGGGTAATCTCTAGAACTACTGAACCGATTGAAAAAATAGTTTTACTAATGAAAAGCTACACTATCCCTGTGTAACGTAGGCTAGAATGTTGATTGTTATACTTTCCTGCTAGAGAACTGAAAATTTGGCAATTATTAATTTTAAGTGTTTTATAGGAAATCAAATAAATAATAACATACGAAATTTACATAGTTACGTCTAATTGGTGAACTGGGGGGCAACAGCCCCTTCACAATAAAAATAAATTTTTATACTTCCCATGATTGACACCTTTGTTTTATAAGTGGTAATCTGTTTGCATTTGCTTCACCGCGGGGTTTGGTGAGCGAAGCGAGCAGGGGTTGATACTTCTAGTACTGTAGTTATAACTTTCTAAGTATAACATTTCCAGTATTGTTATATTTTTAATTTCAAATCCTTGAGGAACATGTTCTTTATTGTATTAAAACTGCACATTAATTTGAACCTTTATAAAACTTTCTAACAGACACTTTGTCTCTGACCAAAAATTAAAAAATCTTTCCAGCAGAGTGAAATTTGTATGTCATTATCAAAGTGAATTAAACATCAATGTTGTAATATTGATCAAAGAAATAAGAAACAGTTAATTTAATTAAACTTTGTTTACAGCATAGGAATCGTATGGTTCTTACCTACGAATCGTAAAAGTTTTATAATTTTACAGCTCTGCTAAGTGTATTTATTAAATAGTAGGCCTAGTGTAATATTATAGCGTGGTTTTTACTTCACACTGCACAGCTCAGTTTTCGAGGAAAACGAATGCTCTAGCTCTCTCTCTCTCTCTCTTCCCCCCTCCCCCAGTCTCTTCTGCACTTCATTGAAATCCCACACTCGTCGGCAAAGATCGCGCTCAGCGTTCCTAACGGCGGGAAGCAAAAACACACTTTTATACCTGCTTTCCTGGGCTGAATTTTTAACATTGGAACTTTTCGTCTTATTGATATGTAGTCATTGCTGTTAGTAACTGAATAAATGTGGAGGAGTAAGTATCATGTTGCTATTAAAGAGTTACTAGAGTTAAGAACTTTGTTACCATCATTTAATTACGGGCATGATCATCAGTTGATAATAAATAATGCCTAATGATTTAAGGAAAACAAATTCCTGTCGGTTCAGCCTACAGGCGGCAGTAAATTTTAAAGTGGCTATTTAATACCATTTATATTCAGGTTCTCCTTAAACTTAGCATTAATAAATTTAAAAGAATCATTCATGGCATTAGGTTGCAGTTATCAAATAAAAAGTGGCAGGCAAAATGTATGTGGCATTATTTAGAAGATGTACTATCATTCACATTGTGGTTCTCTTAAGCCAAGCATTAACATTTTTTAAACAATCATGCCTGACGCTAAGGGATGCAGATATCAAACAAAACGAGGGAGGCAAAATTTATGTGGTATTATTTAGAAGATTTACAATTATTTCGAAATTACCCAATATTGTCTTTACAAAGAAAGCAATATCATTTTTTGTACTGTAATGTTTTGGTCAAGCCTTGCTTTAAGGATTATTCGAATCAATAAAATTCGTTCATACTAAACTTTAGATAATAGTTACAATTTTTACAATTACACTAAACGATTTCATACTGAGTCTAATGAGAGACACATTTTCTATGATTTCGTTGTTCTAAAACCTTTATTATTTACTCATTGAATTAATAGTTGGTATTGTAAATAAATCATATACATTTTTGATACTACTCTTAGGTTTTATAACAACGCTAAACCGGTGAAATATTTTAACTATCTAGGTAGTTATAAGGATTTTTTGTTTTTTTTTTCTTCAAATCTTTCCCCATTTTTAGAAAATTGTTTTTATTTTGCCTATTAACAAACACGTTTGAAAATTTTCTCCTAAAAGTTTGTTTAATGAAAGTACGATTCTGGAAGTAATTTGTGCAAAGTTAATGCAATTATAGTGTTCATAAAAATAAAAATTAATTATATATATATATATATTGAAAACTTGAAAAGTGGATTTCCCATAAAGCAAACAAACTTTGAATCCCTAAACCTTTTTTAATAACTTAGTTATTTATTAAACAAATAAAAGAGCACTGTGGCGACAAAATCACACTGTAGTAGTGTTAATTAAAACCCTCTGAAGATGATGACCATGTCATCGAAATGTACATAAGGGTAACGTAGTAAACATAACTTACAATTTAGTTGTTTAGTTATTGTTTTTGTTCCTTATTTTGTGGTTCGGGTTTTTATTTAAATCAGTGTACAAATAAGATGTTAATTTATTATTAAAATAAAGCATTACACTAATAGTACAGTAAAATTAGACCCAAACTACATAATAAAAAAAAAAAAAAATGGTCTGATTTTTGGAAATTGTTCATTACCCTTTGCTCTAAATGTGGTAAAACGTCCCCACCGAAATAGCGTTGGATTTAGGGGTGGGAGGGGGAAAGAATAAAAACAGTGAGTTTTCTAGGTTTTTTGCAAATATCTTGTAAACTTTTAAATTTACACTCAGTATATGAAATCTTAAACTAAACAAACTACATCTTCTATCAAATATATACAAACTCTTCTCTTTAGAGCTTAGTTTGTTCTGTAACTTTTTAAAGAATGTTAAATACTCTACACAAATTGTTTATACTTTTTTACTATTGCTGTGAGCAATAGTTTTGGAGATATGGAGGGATTCAATTTTTTATAATTCACCATAAATTTACAAAAGTAATTGAGCTTACCATAAAACGATTGTAAAATAGCACATTTTCAAAAGTATTTTGGAACTAAAACCATTAGGAAATTACAACTACCACCAAGCCCTAGCCATGCCATACACCACACTACCCTCCCCCTCTTTGGCTCACCTTCTACAATATATATAGTAATATATACAAATACTTTAATATAATATAACCGCATTTTCCTAAAGAGGTTATTTACAAATAAGATTAAACAAATAAAAGAGCACTGTGGCATCAAAATCACACAGATTTAAATAAAAACCCCGAACTACTAACACTGTAGTGTTAAAACCCTCTGAGGATGATGACCATGTCATCGAAATGTACATAAGGGTAACGTATTAAACATAACTTTCAATTTAGTTGTTTAGTTATTGTTTTTGTTCCTTGTTTTGTGGTTCGGGTTTTTATTTAAATCAGTGTGACTTAGTTATTTAAATGATTATCAGTCAAATTATTATTCTTTATTATATTAAACTTATTTAATTTATTTTAGAAAACTATGGTATAATATTTTTTGTAAAATTTCGGGAGTAGTTTTATTCCTTAATAAAATATTTAATATATATTATTAAAACAATATTTTTGTAAATGTTTAGAGATTTAAAGTATTAAATTTAAATTCAATAATTAATAATGAAGCCATGTGTTTATCTAATATAGACCGGTTCCATATAATAAGTTACAGATTATTGGAAGTATAATAAATTTTAGTAATATTTCATAGGTAACATTATTAGGTCTAGTTGAACAATAAAGCAATTAATAATAAT
>JAGFPH010025813.1:0-10686 GCA_018207615.1 Philaenus spumarius
AAACAACATAATAAAATAAATACAGTAAAACCTCATTAATCCGGACTAATTAGGGCTCTAAATCGTCCGGATAATTGAAAGTCCGGATTAAATGGAATAACCTTAGTATGAACAAAGGTACATAATGAAACACCCTTTATAGAAAACGAACATGTATTTTGAGTTTAGTTGTATGTAAAGACAATACGTTAATTCATAAAACATGTAGAAAAATGTATTACACTGTGAATATGAAAGGTCCATTCTGTGGACTACTAGTTAAGAATGGCTTATTCCAAATTTAGCTGAATGTAATCTTTATAACCTGAAGTCAACTGCCTGTCTGGATTAAGCAAAGTCCGTCATAATGGGGTCCGGATTAATGAATTTTTACTGTATATGTATATACACCACTTTGAAAAGAACACCAGGAGAATTGTTGAAAAAAAAACTTTTTTACTTTAAACACCATGGAGTTCAACATTTCGATCTCCAATATATACATGTTCACTAAATCGAAATAAGGAATCTTTAAAACTGACATCCCAGTATAACAATTGATAAAACTTGAACCCACATTATTAGGAACTAGAATCGAATCCACTTATCCAGTTCAAACTGAACCGTATTGATGCATTCACCTGTACCTTTCGCCAATCAACCCAAATGCGCGCTACGGGTTGCTTTAGAAATTCACTGTGACTCAATAGGGTATACAAGGGTTATGGAACTTGTACAGCACTTATAGGGCCAACCTTCAAGAAAAAAAGTGTCAGATCATAGGAAGGTGTAGCTCGTTTTGTAGGCATCTCTAAATACAAATTCCGCCAAAAAACTGATTTCAAATTTTTAGCTGATTTTCATGTCTAACTTCATCTATAAATTGATATGTGTTTTTTTTTTTAACAGATACTGTTGGGGCTATAACAACATAATCATTAACAAATTTTTATGAGTAAACCATTGGAAAGAATGATTTGTCAAAATATTCTAAAGCTAAAAATCTCATTACGGTAGCTCACTTTTCAGCCTTCATTTCGCAATGAACACAATTTGTAAACGCAAAACCATTATCACAGGCTGATTCTACGGGTAATGTACTGTGACAATAGTTCACCAGATCAATGACAGAGCGACATCGCACAATTTATTTAATTCCACCTCTATCCCACTCTGCGTCGGAGGGTGCATAGCAAGAGCCTGTAACAGGACTCTAAAAATATTTTAGAATAGTAGTTCTATTATTTTTCTTAAAAGGCAGCCTTGTTGTCTTGGTCATCTAATTATTTGTGTATGGCTGTGCCTGGTGACTGTGGTTTCTCTCATTCTGTTTGTATTTAGTTTTCAAGTTTTTTTTGACATCTCAGGTCTAGTATTCTATTTCTGGGTTCCTCCTTATTCTTCTTAATTTAATTTGTATTTTTAGGTTAGGTGGAAAACATAGGCCTAGTCCTCTAGGTTTGATTTTTCTGTTTAGTTTATCTGTATGTTAGCGATAGTTTTTTACTTGATAACAAGGATTGATTTATACTCTCTGATCGTCGTGTATAGTTTTCTCTATACACAACTGGTGGCAAATATCAGAACTAAGAAATTGTAAAAAAATAGTAAATTAATGTTACATTTTGTACAGATAAAATCAGCAACGACTTGATGCAAGTAGTGAACTCAGCATCGGGATACTTGGATGCGTCTGTTATCTACGGTAACTCCCAGCATGATGAGGACAGACTAAGGGTTGTTGGAGGTCTACTGAACCTGCACGCTTGTGTGGAGTAAGTACCATCGCTCAACTCTCTAAAATTTAATATACAAAAAATCAATTCAGTTCTTGTAAACTCATTTTAAGGTTAGCACTGCTGTTGATCTTTGCCTTGGTGACGATAAGGTAGACTAGGTGCGAGAGTGGATGTGCACAGGCGCCAGAGTTTGTGTTCTGTGACGTCACTGGTCTCTGCAGAAAGAATAACAATATTGAAAGATGCAGTTCTACATAATTAATTAGTACATTTTTGATTTCTTATAGTTTTAATAAATAAGATAATATCCATTGCTTTATAATGTTGGTTTTAGGCTAATTTTGAATGTTGTAGACAATTATCAAGAAATCATGTTTTTTTTTTATCAATAACTGGGTTATCTTTTGACCTACAGAAACGACAACAAAACTATTTTGTCTGTTGTTGAAAAATACAAATATTTTGTTTCTTGTACATTTTTTGTTATGTTACCGGTTTTCAAGATATTCCTCTTTAAACATTTGTAACAGTCCCCATTTTGAAAGTTATTAAAATAAATTCTTAGTGCTGGGTGCACTTGTAAATCGTGATGTACAAAATGCTTATACCAAATTTGAACTCAATATCTTATCTATTTCTGGAGTTACATTATGTTTTTGTAAAAAAACTAAATTGTGGATTGCGACTAAACTAAGCCAAATTCGAAAAAAAGGTACTGAACATTTAAATTTTTTTCAATGTCTACAATCTGATCCTGTACAGCCCGCTAAGGTGTTTTGTTACACCCTGTATAGTGCTAAATGTTTTTTTGCGGTATCGCACCAGCGATGCAAACCAAAAGCTATAATAGATATAGATGTTCAATTAGAAACACTAAATTAGTAAACTTGTGGTTAGGTGCTTCAGTGTTTATAATTGTGCATAATGTATTGTTTAGTTGTTATCTTGTTATCAAAATGTTATAAAAGTTCATTAATTCCATATATGTTTTCTCTTGATAAACATTTTTTATATTTATTTTCTGTAGGCCTGTTTATGAAATAAATGAAACATTGTAATTTTTTTTATTTTACTAACTTTACCATATGAAACAAAATCACTGATCCCAACATTTCCCAACTCGTGTTCTTTAAATTTATTTTTTTTGTAGTCAAGGCCACTTGTGAACCACAAGCTAGGATGGCGCTTTACCTTTTCTATTAACTTTTCACTTTGGAAAAGGTCCCCGAATCACAATATTAATACAAGGTTAATGCAGGGCCGTCGCGTGGGTGGGGCCTTGGGCGCCGCGATAGGGGGCGCCGCCATGGGTAAACAAATATTTTCTTCATGCCAACGCCGAAACTATGTTATTTTAAGAGAGAATTCTCTCCGGAAAGCGACCCTTCGTAGGACCCCCACTACTTTCTCAAAACTCCTCAACTCTCCGGAAAAGTAAATTCATATCGGCCGAGTATCTTCTTCGATGCCCGGCCGACATGACCAAGTTTATCCGACGCGAATTGAGAAAACACGAAGCGCGTACTTCCGCTTCCCACTACACTATACTGATTTAATACACGACGAGCACTCGACAGCTAAAGAATTCGCGCGATCGGTTACTTATAAAATAAACATGAGTAGTGACGAGCTCGGTACCGAGTTTTTGAAGGTGTGTTTCTTGTAAATAACATATTTTCAACATTATCGAAACACTATCATTGTCAAGATATTATTGACAACTGATTCTTATATGCAAAGTTTGATGTAAACAGAAAGAAATAGCTACCTACTGCATTTGGTATCGAACGTGTTTTTCCCGAGAAAAGGATTCGTAAACGAAAACGCGTTGTTTTGTATGAGTTTTCTGAGGAAGTGCAATCGTCACCTGAAGAAACTTTAATGAGAGACGTTTTTTATCCATTAGTGGATAACGTTTTGAACTCACTTAAGAAGAGGTCAACTGCGTTGAAAAAACACCTACAAGTGTGGTGATTTTTGGGTAATGTTGCTCAACTTCCAGGAAAAGAAAATCTGAAACAAAGTTGTTTGGACCTTGAAAGACATTTAACTGACAAAACAACCAAAGTGTCTGATATCAACGGCATTGAACTGAATCATGAACTTTTACATGCAAGTTCGATTTTGGATCATGGAAAGAACAAAGTCACACCAAAAGTAGTCTTGAGTATGATCAAAAACACAAACAGTAAAGATTTGTTTACAGAATTGTGGGTCGCATTAAGAATGTAACAATACCAGTGACAGTTGCTAGTGCCGAATGAAGCTTTAGTAAGCTTAAGCTTATAAAAACTTATTTGCGCTCTACAATAGCACAGGAAAGGATGAACTCTCTCGACATTCTAGCAATGGAAAATGACACTGCAAAAAACTTAGACTTTAGGGAAATTTTGAAAACATTAGCTCATGAAAAAGCCAGGTGAATGTCTTTTAATGTTTGAAGTTTATATATAGACGACAAAAAAGAGCACCAAAGACAAGAACAAATAATGCAAAATCAAAGACTGTATTTTGTACATAAATAAAAAACAAATCAAATCTTAGTATATGTATGTAAAATATGTAGTGTGGAGGGTTTGTGGTCCATGATGCTGTTTTTTATAATAGCTGCCGTTTTTCTAGTCTGGAACACGGCAGGTCCATAAGTGGTGGATAATGGAGTGGCTCTAAAGAACTAGGATATCATACCCCCGTACCACAACTGGAACGAATAAAATTACGAGTTTACCGGGGATGGGGGGCGCCGATTTAAGCCTTGCCTTGGGCGCTTACATGTCACGCTACGGCCCTGGGTTAATGTAATATTACCTGTTTTTTTCCGTCAAGTGATCCACTAGTATTGTAGACAATACCGCTGTTTCGGACGTATCAATCGTCCATCTTCTGGTGTGAAAAATCGCTCATATGAGGTTGTCAAACATTAAAAAAATTCTTACAGCACATTGACATTGCAACACATACACAAGAACACAACAAACAACGCACTTCATTTAATTTGTAGTTGCCCGCGCGAGTACTAGGTCAGAACTATCCGTTGCGAAGTCCTCAATCAGTGGACATTGCTCCCCCCTCCATTCGTGTAAGTATTAGATAATTTAATCGCAGTGTCGTATATCGAGTTGCCACTAAAAGACAACTTGTCATTTAAAACATTATGGGGTTCCATTTTCATCGCCTTGTAAATTTCATACTATTCCATAACACTCATGTATGTGCTCTTGTCACAAAACTTTAACACCTTCATGTTGGTCTGAAGGTCTGTTTATTTGTTATCAAAATCGGCTAGGTGCTGCAAAATTAGACACTATTTTAGTCGGCTTTGATTTCGGCAGCTGTTCCTTAAACCTCTTGGCAAACGAAGGAGCTGTCTGCCGTATATAATATTGTTGAAATGCTTTCTAAATGACCATTATTTACACATTTACTTTCCGTTACAGATGTACAAAGGAGGATTCAGGAAGAGGAGCTCTGATGTCGATGTTTATCTTGGAACATAACCGTCTGATAGATCAGTTTGCTCGCCTGAACCCTCACTGGAGCCACGAACAGCTGTTCCAAGAAGCTAAACGGATTGTTATAGCAGAAATACAACACATCACTTACAACGAATTTTTGCCTGTATTGCTGGGAGAGGTTAGTTTTTCTATGTAATAAAATAACGGAGCGAAATAAATGGTATAATCTAGCATTTCCTCACCTATGTTATACATATCCCCTGCACCTAAATTTTAAAAACCAAATATAGACAGAATTACAACAAATTTAAAACAACTACTGTACGACTAAAATAATTAACAATACAAATAAAGTAGTTTCAAATTTTTCAAGAAAAAAACAGAAAGCACCATAAAATTTATTACATTAATTTACATAAATTAATAATTAATTAATGTAATAATTAATTATTTACATTAATTTAATGTAAAATTAATGAATGACTATGAGATAAAACACAACAGGAAAACATAACATCAAAAACATATTAACAAAGAATATAACAACAAAAATATGACGACAAAAAGTGACAATAAAAACATTATAACAAAAACGTATTTCAGCAGACCTGTTTGTTTTTACAGGTGGTTACTACTGAATACTCACTTCGTCCTCAGAAGATTGGCAGATTTGAAGGTTATGCCAGTTCCAACGCACCTGGAATCAGCTTTGCCCTCAGCATTTCAGCATTGAAAATGGTGTCTTCACTGACACCAACATCTTTGGTAAGTTTAATTATTTCATTCTGTTAGGAGCTGGAGAGGAGAAAGATTTAATTCTATTATTTCAACTTTTCGAATGAAGATTTTCAATATTTGATGGTTAACCATTCCGTCAATTTTATGGTGTAAAACAATATCGCAAGAACCAAATTGAGGTTTGTTCATTGTACATGTGCTTTATAGAATATTTGTTTTAAAAAAATACTGGAATTTTGATCATAGACTGCATTAATTTTTTATAGCAGCTGCAGAATTTTGTACCCCTTTACTATCCATGTGAGTAGACTGCAACTATTTGTTTATTTTTTTAATTAATATTTCATAGCAGAATCTTGCGATGAACAAATTACTCTAAACAATAAAGAGTAACTATTTTAAAAAGAAGTCACATAGAGGAAACTTGATTAAAGATTTCTTTATTACATACAATTACTTGGATACTGAAAGAAAAATAAATCTTAATATAACTCAAAAAGTAAGTTTTTTATTATTATTGCTTTATTCTTGCTACCATATACACACTTTGCTAATGATATAATACAATAGAAAATAATAAACATATTGTAATAAGAGAGTTTCTCAATCTCTGCACGAGTGTTGCGTTTCTCTCTCTCACTCAGGAAAAGTGTACACTATACATACACCTAGGTCACAATTAAAAATCAAACGTTTAGAACAAAATATTTCATAACTCTTCGGGATATTGTTAAGGGATGTCTAAGGATTACCTTTGGCAACACCCAAGGGTTTTGCCTCCTCCTGGCGTCATACCATTGCAGGGGGGTGGTCGGTGCAACAATTTTCTTTAAGAAATTTATGGTGACAATTATATACATATACTATAAATGTTGTTATCATATATCAATTATATTAACATCATATTATTATATATCTACAATCTTTAGTGCTCACCTAATTTCGTTGTTGTTAACCCTAGACTCCCAACGCTTATAAAAGTTTTATTATTCCTAACGCTTAGTCTCCGAGGCGACGGGTAAAATAAATAAATAAATAATTACAAAGAAGAAAGTAATCAATTCTATTAGCACTTTAACAACGCAAATGACATGTAATACATACAACTGACACAGTTTGAACCAGTTTATTACTCTTGAACACATTCAAAGCACCACTGTCCTTGACAGTCACCACACATTGCTTTTGAGCATCGATTGCAAAATAATCTCGTCAATAAACGCTTCTTGGATGGGCAGAATGAGTAAAATTTTCTTCCCTGAGGTTCTTGTTGTAAAGGTTGAGTATAAGGAACTTCTCGATGCAGGATATTGGCATCGCAATGTTACTGTGACAGACGACGCAATGTTATTAAAAAACTAACACTACTCTCAACGCCTCGTCTACGAGACTAAGCGATCACTGTTTTCGCACAAATATACACACACAACCGGTTTCCGATGCACCAACGCTTCTACCAGACGAAGCGTTGGGATTCTAGGGTTAATTTACATTCCAATTTTGGATACGAACTGAAAAATCGTCAGTACTCTCATTTTCTAAATTTACTTCCCCCCATGTTGATTTTGAAAACAACCTGAGCTGGATTGGTTTTACAAGCTTCCGCAAGTGACAGAAGAAACAGACGGTAATTTTTTACTGTTGTTTATATTGTCATTCACAATTCCTCATTCAGCAGTGCGTTAAAAAAGGATGTTATTTCAGGCATCTGCTTTGTAACTCTTTCTTCAGGTTTTTGTTTTAACTCTGCACCACTAGATTTTGTTTGGTTCATGGCTCATTGTAGACACATACACTACATTTTAAAAACACAATGATAATTATTTTAATTTAAGTAGGAGTCAAAGTAATGAATGATAATTATTTATTTGAACAAACTCATGCCCCCTCCTCCACCCCATAAAAAGTCGCATGATAAAAAGTTGAGTGGCCGTCTGTATTTGAACAAAGCTCTGACTGATTCTTTACCGGGAGGGTGTTGGATGACTGCTATAAACATTAACATTGTGCTTGCACCCTGGCTTGATTTATAACCAGTAGTTATAGCCAAGCGTACAACACTACCGATCATACCATGGTACCGGTACTGCCGGATATGTTATAAGGAACTTTCTAGCGGTAGTGAAGATGGGCCCTGGACTACTAGGGGTTTATGTGGGAGCACAATAAGTCCTTGAGGCTGACATGCAAAAGGATTAGAACACCCACCTAAGAAGAAGGCCTATATTTAAATTGTTAACTTTTTGTAGACTGGCCTAAACTAGTCTTGACTAATTATAAACCATCAGTTAATTTTTTTGTCAAAAAACTATCATAATTAATACTACATAACGGTAATGAATTGACTTGTCCATCAACTCTTCAGATTTCAAAGACGATATAGCAAACCTTGCTAAAATTTGTGTATCATTGTTGTTTAGCCTAGAATTCGTTTACAAATATTGCTAAGATTTTTAAATCTTAGATTAGGTTGAATAACCTTCCTATTTATAATTAAATGTTTTTTCAGATATCCCAACAACGGGACGCAGATGTTAAAAGTCATGATATTGAATCTTTACTTTCTGATATGTTTGCTAAAATTGTTAGAACACCTGCTGACAAACCTGGTCATCATCTGGACTACGAACCACAAGGTGAGTTTTTCTCTTTGTACACTTGCATACTTAGGGTAGGAATATGCAAACGCAGCTGTATTGTAATAATTGTAAATCCGCAACGGTAGGCGTCATTAATGTCATTGGTCATTGAGCATGTCAGATAGACCAGTACATAGAATTTTGAATAAAGATTTTGAATTTTATCCTTTTTTTTATAATGGGATAGAGGAGTACAAGGCCCCCATCTACGACCCACTAGGATTTATTGTATTAAGATTTACCCTTTAATGATCATATCTCATACCTCAAACCAAGGAGGGTCTTGGGATCAAACACCAGGGACCACTTCCGGGCTAACAAAAGCTCATCCATGTACCATGACTCTTTTGCATGCGGAGCCTCGCACTCGCACAACAGGTGTTGAGCCGATTCAATACCAAGGGAGTAGAATCGACAGGAAACTTCCGAAACCAGCTCCATTTTTTAAGGTGGTACTTCGCCGAACAGTGACCGGTAAGATTGTTTATATTTGTTTTTGAGTATTATAAGAGGACAAGGATGGATTAATAAAAATATATTTTATTTGATTTTTTGATTCTGCCCAGCAACAGAAGATTTTGTTCTTTCAGCTTAGAGAGGCGGTTGAACATTTTAACCTGCCTAAGCCCAGAAGCATCGTTCCAATGTGAGTACCAACTTTTCTCCGTCCAGATTTCAACATCTTAGATGGCTCATGGGCCTCCCACAGAAAGGATCTGGGCCAATGAAGGGCTTTTTGGCCCCAACTCTAGCAAGGCGATGCACCACCTTATTACCCTTTCATGGCCAGGCACCCATTTAAGACTAACTTCATTGAATCTAGCAATTTCATTCACTGCTTTAAGACAGTCCCAAACTAGCCTTGATTCAATGGTGAATGATTTCAGCGCCTTTAAGGTGGCTTGGCTATCTGAAAGGATATCAATCCAAGCTCTTAATTCCTCTTTTGAGGATTTTCACGGGCTCAGAGAGCAATCACAACGACCTCCGCCTGAAAAATGTATGGTCAGGAGCCCATATACCCCTAGGTAAGCTGCACCTAGGACCATAAACTCCTACTGGTCATTTTGGAGTCATTCATACCATTCTTATATGCTTTTACCTGATCTAGATCCAGCACTTCTTGCCTCCTGGAGACCATCAATCAATCTTAACCCTGAAGGAATGGTTAAAATTTAGTCCATCCACATTCGACACCATAAGGTCCTCCTTGACATCTTGATGCTCTTGCAATACAGCCAGGTGATCACCAGATAACCCCCAAGTAATTATGAACCCCCATCAGCCCCAAGGAAGAGTGCAATATGCAACGTGAATGTGCAGAGGAAGCAGGTTCAGAAGCGCCTCCATAGCTGTTGTGGGGCAAGAAGAGTTTTATCCTTACAACAATTACAAACCATTTACCTAGAAACTTGAGTGTTTCACGAGTTATTGCTTGAACATCCTTTAGTTTTGAATAATTTAATATTGTCGGATGAAGCTCACTTTCATTTGATAGGCTATATGCAAACAAATGAAATTACCAATTCTGGACCGAAGAATGACAGAAATTTATTTACAAAACTCCTTTGCAAAATGATTGTGTAGTATCAACATTTGGCATTGTTGGCCTGTACTTTTTTGAAGAGAAGAATACAACTGAAAAAATGTTGTCTGAACGCTATGTTGAAATGCTCAGTAATATTTTTGCCTAACAACTCATAGGAGTGCGAAAGAAAAAATTTCGATTCCAACAAGATGGCGCTACTAGTCATTCAGCACGTATTCAAACTGGTTTCGATAAAATCTTGGCTATTGAAGAACACGCACTACAGAAAGTTATAAAAAGTAATGGTGTTTGTTTCAATGTCATTTTTTAAGTTTGACTTCTGTTTTGTTCGGTAATTAAAATATAATTCTTAATAAGTAAAACTTATATATATCCTAAAGTTGTTCGAAGATAGGAAGCGCTATTCTGGTCTCAAATTTTGTATAACAGGTTGCCAGACAACATATTGAAAGTGCCTTGTATAATAACTTTAAAAACAAGTTTAAAACTTTCCTTGTACAGCGTTCATTTTACTCGGTGGAGGAGTACCTTAGATTCATGGATTAAATAGTTTTTATGTTTGTTTGTACGATGTGATTGGTGTGAAA
>JAGFPH010025815.1:0-10685 GCA_018207615.1 Philaenus spumarius
TTAAAATCCTTTATTATTATTATTATAAATTTCACTATTATTATTAAAAATCCTTTAGTAAAATGAGGTATTTGAAATGATAAAGTTTTATACATAGAACAATTATATTTACATTTATAATATATATATAAAACAAAAATACACATACATACAACTTATAAAAATAGAACATAATAAATATATAACATAAAAATAGAAGAAGAAAAACTAAATATTCATACAACATATAAAAGTAGAACAAAATAAATATACACGCTTACAACTTATAAAAATAGAACATAATAAACTAAAATCGTCTCTGTCGTTTATTTGGTGGCTCGTCATCACTACCCTCAACACGAATGTTTGCACCATTTTGCCGGGCTATAAATAATGTCATTAAAATGTTATAAAGTTCCCGGCTAATTATAATATTCTGCACTCCGGGGTTTTCGTCAGCCTCCTCCTCCTCCTCCACCACCCCCTCCTCCTCAGGCTCCTCCATCACCTCCTCCCCACTCGAGATGGAGATCACCTCATCCATCTCCAGTGAGGAAATGGAAATTATTTCACTCACATCGCTGCCCCCTATACCCTCGTCGTTTTCGTCACCTTCTTCTTCTTCTTCTGCTTCTCCTTCTTCTTCTTCTACTGCTTCTTCTTCTACTGCTTCTTCTTCTTCGTCTTCTTCTTCTTCAGATGAATCAACATCCTTGTAATTTTGAGCGATTTCAATCCGCTTATCCCATATTTCTTGGTAAGTCATTCGCTCTTCTTCTTCTCCCTCCGAGTCGGAGAAATATGCCAGTTTATGCTTTTTATCTTCATGGAGGTGTCTAGCCTCCAAGTCTTCTTCTTCTTCTTCCATTTCCCCGCCATCAGCCAACTCCTGGAAAAGCTCACTGTCCTCCATCCACCACTCTTCCTCGCCCACAGCCAAAGCCTCAAATAGTGCTGCATCTTCCTCCCACCATTTGCCGAAATTCATCATCCTGAAGATAAAACATATGCACTGTTTAATAACACTTAAAAACACTTAAATTGCGTTATGTAAATATTATTATGGACTTTAAATTAATCTTAACTAAAATGTTAGCCAGATAGCTTATGTAAATATGAACTTTACATTCAGTAACTAGTATAAATTGTGATATCCTAAGAATTTGAGGCCAGTTAAACTCCACAATGGTGCGACACGTCTTTGTTTTACCATTGAAAGAAAACGATGTGTTATTTAAAAGACATTTAAAAGGACAGTTACATTTTATATTAGGAAGTGATATAGATTTTTTAGTAGAACACTTAGAAATTACGAAGTATAAAGTTAATGGAAAAAAGTTAACTTTAAACGTTTTCATAAATAGTTTAAGGCATAAAATTGTCATTCATAGGTTTGACATGCGGGTAAAAATGGAGGTAGTTATAAGGTTTCCGTGTAGTAAAGAAAATGTTTGGCAGCTGTACATTGCTACGAATTATGACGGCGGTGTAGAAAGAATATCAGCCTTAAGCAGCATACGTCACCGTTCTCTGTTCAGAAGACTTTTCAACGATGATGTAAGAAGCTATGACAGCGATGACGGCTACGAATCGGGAACGGGGTCTTATGAGGGACGTGGCGAAGAAAATGACATTATTATCGATAACGAAGTTGAGGAGCTTTTAGATATAATGTAAATTTTGTATTTATTATAATAATATATGTAATGAATTTTTTGAGTTAAATATAAATTAGTTATTTTAAATGTGGTGATAATAATTATCTCTTATCCTGTTTAACTGTGTGTTGGAAATGTGTGTATTAAATCACAAGCAAAGTATACCATTTCTTAATAAATGTAGTAAATTGATATAAAATGATTGTAGCTACCGTTCTGCCATTTTGCAATGTTGCCCAGGGAGTACCGCGTGGAGGCGGTAGCTGTCACTCCCCACCTAACCTAACATGCATTAAAACTAAATATGACTAAAATATTTTATATTTAATTTATATTTACAAAATAAAACTTATAATACTAATAGACGATAAATTTAATATTTACAAAATAAAATGTATAATAAAATACAATAAATATTTACAAAAGTAAACTTATAATAATATACGATAAATATTTACAAAAGTAAAACTTATAATAATATACCATACATATACAAAATATTAACCTATAATAAAATAAGGTAAATATTTTCAAAATAAAAACTTATAATACAACTCGATAAATATTTCTAAAAATAAAACTTTCATTTAATCACAAAAAAAAAAATATTGTCACTTGAAAATCAGATTGTCATATGTCACTAAAATATTACTTTTAATAAAACACAATAAATATTGTCACTTGGAAAATAGTTTGTCACTTAAATATTACTAAAACACTCATCTATTCTAAAACCCAAAACTTTGATCTATTATACAAGAAAATATTACAACTATGTTTACAGATATATGATACAATAAATAAAATGACATTCTTACGATATAAACAGTATACGAACTTTTAGAAAATTAAGATATTTAAACATTATATACACTAGATAAGAAAGAAGAGAAATATGACAGATCCTGTATTATTGTTACAATTTATGGATTAGACACCCTCAAATTTTATGTCAACTCCTGTGATTGATAGATAGAAATGTGATATAATTGTTCTTCGAAAATTTGTTTGAGATAATGTAAGAAAATAACGGAAGGGTGGGTAATGTACTGTGTCCTCATAAATAGATTGAATCAAAATATTATAATTAAATAGCAAATATAGATAAAAGCCATATTATTGAGCGACTTACGTTTCGGATACTTGTGTATTATTACGTCAATATACTTACTTTCAAGGTTATATTATATCAGGGTTGTTGTTCTGTTTCACATTGGAGAGCTTTCCAATGCTGTATGAAATTCACAAGAACTCTAACAAAACTGATATTATATAACTATGAAAAATTATACAATTGAATAGATGTAAACAATATGTATAATATACATTGATTTCATAATACACTCACTACTCCCGCGCTATATTTAAGAACGAACTCTATTGCAGCCTAGGTCGTTTGAAACCAAAGGGTACGGTGTCAAAATTTTCTACTCTTCGTCTTTTAGTATAAACAGTTCTATATTTTTTATTTTCTGGTCGGCTTACAACGTTAAAGTGTTTTACTCTAGATATCTTTTTTTGATCCTCTACAATGATTTGTTGTGGGGTGTTTTCCAGAATCATTGATTTCATACTGTCAAAGTTTATTAATTTAGAATTATTGTAATTTAATGAGATTCCTTTTACTTTACATATTGTCTTAAAATTATTTCCACCTTGCACTCGTACTCTGTAGGCATAGTTTTTTGGACCACCGCTAACGAAGGTTTCTATATAGGATCCTGGCCCATATTCTGATATCTCGTCGGTCAAGTCCCCTAGGTAATCACCTGTTTTTAATTCTGTTTCCCCTGGCTTTTGGGTGAATATTATTGAATCCGTGTCAAAATATATCACTCTATCACCGAGAACTTCCAGGTACGAGTACAGTTTTAGACGTGCAAGGGCTGTAACGTAGGCTGCAATTAAAACACTGGCTTTGGATGATGGTATCATTGATTCGTCGTTGTACTTCCAATTAACCAACATAACATCATCGTTAATTGGAAGTATATCATTTGGGTTGATGCTGGGATTCGTTACTATACGCAATAATTCTTCTCTAGAGTTTACGAAGGTTGTTTGTTCAAGATTATCTCTTTGTCCAAACTTCCCCCAAAAACTGTTGAGCATCAATTTCGCCAAAGCCCTTAGTCCAGAGTTTTTATTAATTTTATGTTGGTCTAATAAGATGCCTTCTCGTTCATGGAATTGCTGAATGTATTTGTTTTTGTCATCGTCTGTAATACACCAAGTTGGCCAGCCTGAACTTTCCTGTTTGATTTTTAAGAATTTATTAATATATTTATCGAATAGTCCTTTGTTTGTTTCGCTGTATTGTATTGTCTTGTACTTATATATTTCATGTATTTTGATTATCTTGTAACCTTTTTCAATAGCTTTTCGTACTTCATCCACTACCCATGTCCCTGTTATAGCTCTTTCTTCGGGAGTATGATGGCAATCTTCATCACAAAGTTTTTCCACACAGGACTTACATAATGGGAAGTACAATTTTTTATGTATTTTGCACGGCAGCACTGGATGGTACAAGTTGTTAGGAGGTAATATTGTTAATTTAATTATACCGTGTATCCTATCTAGGGTTTGTGGACAATTTTTTCCATATACTATTTCAGGGTGTCCTATAGGAAATTTCCCATACTTGCATACCCATGGATACAAGCTACAGACGTCCAGGTACTGTATTTTTTCTCCAATTACTTCATTAACCTGATGGTACAACTTTGTCGCGTTTGTTCGTCCTCCAAAAAATGCATCACGTGGTTCTAGAGGTGTGGTGGTTAAAGTATTTGATCTTTTCAGATATTCATTTATTTCTGGATGTTCCTTTTTTCTTATGTTAAAGACACATTCCCACATTTCAATTACCTTGTAGCCGTGACTTTCTAAATACTCTTTCTTACGCAGTGTTCTTTCGTATCTTAGTGCCATTGTTTCCATTGAATTATTATGGATGGGTTCATCTCGATTTTTAAAACATAAGGGACATCCATGGAAAAAACATCCGTTGTATTCAAAAACATATTTTTGATTTTCGTATTCCCAATACCCGTCAACTTTATAATTAAAAATACGTTTTTCTCTTCCATTTCCTGCGTGGAGAATCTGAATACCCCTCTCATGTTCTTCCCAGGTTAACCATGATAGAGCGTCGTATGATTGTTTATCGCTCATTCTGTACCCGCCACTAGGTATAATACCTATCGTGTTTCGCGGAAGGTAATGTCTCCTATACGTCTTCATGCATGCACTCGCTATAGTTACGGTCTCTAGTAACGGGTCAATTTGTGTTTCTTTTATGAATATGTCCCTGAATTTTGAACACGCCATGCGTAATATAGTAACATCCTGAATACAATATTTGGTTATTTCTTCTTGAAAATTAAAGTTATTGTTTGTGGATTTTATGTTATCGTACCATTCTATGAATTGTGTTCGTTCATCGCTACTCATATTATTATAACCATATTCAGCTGGAGCCGGGATTACACCTTCATAATTCCAATTTTTAGTCTTATTAAAATAGTGCGGAAAGTAACCTTTGTTTTCACATTTCAAATCAAACATTTTGGGCAAAGAGCTAAGACGACTATTGAAAAAATTCAAGGAATCTATTATTTTAATATTGCTGTGTTGGATCATTTGAATTTTAGAACCGTTCATTATCACTTTCGGAGTCCACTTGAGTTCTTCAACCATATATTTTAATATAAACTGACCATCGTATCCCTTCATATTGTGAGCTACTAGGATTATTTTTGAAAAATCTTTTCTTGGTAGTGTAACGTAACCCATAAACTCTTTTAACGTGTTCGAACCTTTAAAAATGTGTTGTTTTATACCACACTTACAACACATTTCAGTAAATTCACTTTTAATACAATTGTGGCAAGATTGCTGTACGACACAAAAGTTGGGTGTATGTTCGTATATATTGGACCTATTTTGGAAAACGGTATCCTGTCTGCATTCAAAATCAAAAAATAAGAATAAGAAAGTATTCTTAGACTTTTCCTGTGGTTTTTCAGGTCGCATGTAGCAAAGATGATTGGATGGTCTGAACGCTTTACAAACACTGCAAAACATTTCTTCACAAATGTGGTCAGTTTTTCTTAATATCTTGTTATAGGTTTTATTACACTTTGAACAACATTTAAATACATTACAAGCAGATAGATTTTTCTGAAAATTAGGGCGGACATGATTCTCAAAACAATTACGATTTTTAAAGAAGCGATTACAGTCAGTGCATTTAATTTGATCAGTTCCCTCACAAACGGGGGTATTATGACAATAGGAACATTTCATGGGGCATCTGTGTAATCCTTTAGTGTTGTACGCAAATTTACAGTTACGACAGTAATAACCCGTTGTAAATGCTGATGTCAAGGATATTATAACATTAAAATGTCCATCATCATAGATTAAATCAATATTGGGCTTTCCTTTTGGACCTTCAAAAATTGTCTCTCGCCCCCTTCTATCACTAAACACCGTAATGGTGTACTCACTGAGATGATTTTGGAATAGCCTTATATGTTCAACCCCACCTCCATTGGCTAGATTAACATTAGCGGCTTCACATAATCTAACAGCTTCACGAAATTGTAATTCTCTTTCAGGATTTCTAATTTGTCTATACATTTTTTTATTTGCTTCATTTATATCTTTTTTAGAGAAGGCGATTGCTACTACTAGTGCTCTTGCTAAACATAAATTATCGTTATTATTATTTATTGTTATTATGCCAGTCTTTTTTCTGCAAAATTCATCAAATGAGCTGGTGTAATCTACTCTACTTCTAACCCCACCTTTAGGCATTTTTACATGTACCATTTTTACGTGCATAGGCCCGTCTACTAAAAATGTTTCATTACTCTGAACAATGTTTTCCACAGTTTGTAAAACTACATTAGCATTTATCTGGTCCGCTCTACGAATACTAATACCTATTGGTCTTTGTTCAGCCTTTTCGGCATTAGTGATTGTAAGACCGACCCGGTCCTCATTATTTGTATTGGCTTTAATATATTCTACTAGGGAATTAAACATTTCGTGTAACCACAAGTTTAAAGTTTCATTTAGGTTAGGCTCCCTAAACTTTAAAACTATTTCTCTCGCATCGGTCTCGAATTTTTTATATTTTCTAGAAATGTCACTTATAATTTCGAAAGGCTCTTGACCTTGACCCACTTGCATGTCACGGCTACAGCATGGCTGAGGGCTTGCCGGTGAATTAAAATATGACGGCATATCTCGGCTACAGTGCTGTTGTGGGCTTAACGGATTTTCGAATGGCGAAGGGGACGGCAAATTTAGTTCAGTTGAATTAGTAACATTTAGTGGGGTACTAGTGGGCGACTGTAAGTTAAAACTATCAGAAATCTCGGGATATTCAGTACCATTTACAAGTTCTGTAGTGTACAAATCAATTAAATCGAATAAAGAATTGTCATTAGTGCTACAACCTTGTTAGGGACACAATTCTGTGTCAGCAAAGGGTGAAGGCGGCGTTAAAATTGGCTCAGGTGAATTACTAACATCTAGTGAGGTACTTGGTGGTGACGGTAAATTAAAACTATTAGAAATTTCCATAACCTCATACCCATCTACAGGATCTGCCATATATACATCCAGTAAATCGGATAAAGAAAAATCTTCGGTAAAAAACGCCATTTTACGAATTCATGATAAAATTAAAAACAAAAACAAAATCGCACAATGTAGAAACAATAGTTTACAAATTTAAAAAGTGATTTAAATGCAGCATAAAAGTTTGTTTAAAATTATTTGTATGTCAAAAATATTCCTAAAACTATAAACTATAATTGAAGTACTTACATTTATTTGTTCACTAACACTTAATTCACTAACACTAATAAAGTTGTTTTATAACACTTTTAAAATAAAACTTTTAAAATAACACTTAAACTTAACTCCTTAACAAACTCAATGAAAATTACTCTGAAGCGCTCTAGCATAGACACAAGGCCAAACTGTGATTTGTTGTTAAATTTAGGGGTATATATGTGAAATGATAGCTTTCTAAAACTCTGTACATTGACATGATGATTAATACAGTTTAGGCCTTTGGATTGTTATTGTGTATGTCCTCTTGACCCTAAGCTTGGTCATTCAAAACAAGTACGTCACAAAGTCGATGACCTGTTTGAAGTAAACAGATGACAAATTGTAACCCTCGTCCGCCCTTAGTCATTCAAAACAAGTACGTCACAAAGTCGATGACCTGTTGAGTTGAAGTAAACAAATTGTAACCCTTGTCCGCCCTTAGTCATTCAAAACAAGTACGTCACAAAGTCGATGACCTGATTGAAGTAAACAGTCGACAAGTTTGAACCCTCGTTCGCACTTACTCATCAAAACAAGTACGTCACAAAGTCGATGACCTGATTGAAGTAAAGAGTGACAAATTTGAACCCTTGCTCGCACTTACTCATCAAAACAAGTACGTCACATAGTCGATGGCCTGTTTGATTTGAATTGTACAGATGGGTAAGTCACTGACCTGTGTTACTCATTAGAAACAATAGGCCTAAGTTTGTGGTCTTTAGTGTACGTAGTAAGTAGAGTGACAAATTTGACCGAAGATCCTTCCTTACTTAACTTAATTTGAATATTTTAGTTAATAGCTTTATTGAACTGTTGTAATTATCGAACATAAACACATTGCATATGTTATACCAATTTGAGTATGTATTAGTTTTTTACTTCTTTTTTGGTACGTACGCATAATTATATTTATCCGTTGGAAAAATACAAGTCCTTATTCTCAAATCTTCTGGTGTGGATTGTTTCATATCAAACAAAAGGTACCCGTGAGGTTGTTTAGTAGCGTCAATGTAGGCATCTTGTATAAATTTTGGATTTTCAGGGTATACTTGTTGGGCTAAATGTCTTATTTGACTTTTATCTCGCGGGTTTTTGAAATAGACTATATAATGGGCGTTGAGAGAAATATCTCTTTGTCCTTTACCTTGGTGAAACAGATTTTGAGTAATAAAAAATACACTAATATTTCTATGGTGGCAACCTTTTGTAAATATATCTACAACGCTACTATTCGATTCGCGCATTAAATCGTCTATTATTATTAGGTTAGGCGATCTCGGGTCCACGGAATTCATATCGGGTAAACCTTCTTGAAAAATAATATTATTAATATTATAAGACGGCTGCCACACCGCATAGTGCCAATATATATTTTTAAACTCGACATTACATAAGACAGGCATATGTTTTAGAAAGTTTATTACAAATTGCGATTTTCCGCACCCGGAGGGCCCGGCTACAACACATGAGAATTGATGATTAAACACAGACTCCATTATTTCAACTGATGTACTTAGATGACCTTCTTTACATTTTATAATTTAAAAATCGCGCCTCTTATTTAAAGATAGCTAATAATTTAGAAGATCCGCGAGTCGAATAATCCTATAGACCGCGTAGAAATTTCCGACATAATTTAAAAATAGCGCGTTATAACTAAAAGATAACGAATATCGATTTATTTCAAAATGGCGCGTCTCATTTAACGATTACAAATAATTTAAAAGTCCAGCGCTTGTGACGTCGAATAATGACTAATGCGCCAAACCCTGGTTGAACATTGATCCTTCCGAGTGGAAATTTTACATTTCGGATAATTTAAAAATCCCGCGTTGTAAATTATGACTCATACGCCAAATCATAGTTCTGAAAGACCACAACTCTTTATTTACATAACTATCTTTATTTACTATTAATTAATCTCTTATCTTTGTTTACTTAGATTATCTTTGTTGACACAGTGGCGCCAGGCTCTTATCTTTGTTGACACAAGAAGCCAAAAATTAGCACTATTCCTTATCAGTGACCTTTGGTTTGTTTGTTTGTCGGGCCAGGGTATCCCTATCACTACTTTTCTTATTATAAACAGCTGTTTTGTATTAAAATGTTTTTATAACCTTCTGAATACTGTAATCATCGTTATTTACATCCACGAAATCAGCTGGATTAGTTTGTTTCTTATTATAAACAGCTGTTTTGTATAGAAATGGTTTTTAAATATTTTCCATGTTAATCTTTGGGGAAAACCCGACCTTTGAGATTAGCTCACGCCATTAAGGATAAGAATTTTTGACATCTAAAACCTTATTGCAAAACTACGAAATGAGACGAATTTTTTGAAACCTTAAACATTAAAATTGGTCCAGAAATAAGGGAGGAGTTGTGTTTACAAAAAACGGCTTCACGTATTATATATAAAGATACTAAGGTAGAATAAGCTCTGTTTACTATATTTACTTCATGACAACCAATATGAATTGAGACTTAAAAACCTATAAATCCTTGCACTTAGTTACCCTAACTATTCAAGAACTGCAAATCATTATTTTAGTTAATATTAAAGAAAGTAATACTCTATAGTATGGCATAACGCAACATTTATTAATATTTAGATGAAGTTTATTATTATTTTAAGCATCTGTTCACTATGTGTTGACTAAATGTCACATTAAATAATTTACATCAAACTATTGCGGATTGTTTAGACAAAAAAAAAAAGGTTTACAGTAAAACTCCAACTATCTGAACTCCAACTATCCAAATCGCTGATTATCCGAATCGCTTTCAGAATTTCAGAAAAAAATTAAGACGGCAACGTACTGCGATTTGCAAAATAATGATTCTGTCCGCGCTATTGCACAAAGGCTTACAATTGGCGTGCGAAGCACGCAATACTCTGTGTATTAAAAATTATCTCAGTTCGGGAGTTGGCGTGCGAAGCACGCAATGCATGGTGTATTGAAAATACTCCCATTACGGGGGTTGGCGTGCGAAGCACGCAATGCATTGCGCGTCGGCCGCTTCTCATAGTGTTCAGTCTCAGGCTCACATGTGCCTTAGTAGTGAACGTGTTAGTACTCAACCGTTAAAGTTAAAACATCTGGTGTGCACATCACACAACTTTCCTTACCAAAATAGATGCTGTATCAATTACCAAATTTTTCGAGCGAGAGATTGATGATACCATTTTCGAGT
>JAGFPH010025816.1:0-10684 GCA_018207615.1 Philaenus spumarius
TCAGGTTTTATTTTATCTAAGTTACTTTCTCACAAGTCAAGCTCATTAGTTATTTATGTTACATTGTACAAGGCTATTACAACAAAATACATGTATAACATCAAACATTACACAATGTGTACTGTGTGAGCAGATTCCAAGCATTGCTTATTAACTGCCAGAGCCAGAACGACACATCGACGGACCGGTCACTGAGTGACGTCACTGCACGTGGCTGGCTTGAACCACGAAAACGGTCTAATGCGTCAACCTTGTACTCTAACAACCTTGGCTGAAGCCAACTCCGCCATCTTGGTGGGGTATGGAAGCGTAAAAAGCAGCATTTACACAGACAAAATTTTAATGCTTGCTTTTCAAATACACTGTCGAATGACCAACTTAAGATGAAGTTAAAATTTCGAAATTTCGCATGCAGACAAAACATTAGTGATGGACAGTAATGGTGCAATTTAAAGTTGTAAAATAATTGTATTACTAATTTACTTTACAATTTAAAGTTAAAACTTATATGTGGTTTTTAAATCGTGACATGAGAAAGTTGGTCTGTGAGAATTTTTTTTATTTTTCGGGTAGAGAAGTTTTGTAAGCGACAAAGTTGTAAATAAGGACTTGAATTTAGCTTATTTGTCATAAAAAATTTTACGAACTGTACTCTGGTCAGAAAGGCAGGTTGAAGAGAAAGAGAAAATTAAGCGCGGCCGCGCCACTCGTCGAGTCAGTACGGCACTACATTTTAATTTATCTGTGAGATGCCCACTGCAGGCCGCTTCCTATCATTGTAACCAAAACTATTATTACTGACTATGTATTACTTAATTATTAAATACTTAATTACAACACTACTACTTATGCTCAGAGTAGTCTACCTATTAACTGTTCATAATTTGAATACTTTCAAAACATATAAAACGTAATTTTCATTCTGAACACTTCATTTATTGCTTTTTATATTTGACACATTGACAACACTTATTACATAGTCTAAAACTTTAATAAGCCTCAGAAAACTTGGGTCAACTACGAATAATAAAAAAAGACTTATTGCAAATTCAAAAACATTTAATGGGAAAAATAACATTGTCAGAAAAATGTTAAAAAAAAACACAGCAACTTACGTTTTACATTTACTGCCCTAAAAATGTTATAACTTTAGTTAAATTTTCGGAAACATGAAAATGAATGAATTAATACTTTATTGATCCTTATATTAACTTATGCACTTAACATTTGCACAAACAAAATCATAATTATTATATATATCTTATAAACTAAACTAAATAACAAAATAAAAAATAACAAAAGAGTGTTACCTGGCAGTTGCAACAGTCGTTTGACAAACACACGTAACAACTGCTCTATCAGTTTGTATTGTTTGTATCCCCACACTTGCGCTGCGTAACACATTAACGCCCTTTGTAACGCATTAAGCATGCCCACTTTGATGATAACGGCACTTTTAAATTTGCTATTAAACTTTGCCACACACTGTTTATGGTGGATTTAGCTGCTACAAATTTTTGCTCGAAATGTTTTTCCAAAGATAAAGAAGGTGTCAATGTCACGCCTAAATACTTCTAAACATTTACACATTCTATCTCCTTCCCATTATACCACCACCGTTCATTGTGTGCTTGCCTACCTCCCTTTCTAAAGATCATAACTTTTGATTTGTTCAAGTTTACATTTAAACTCCACTTTCCACAATAAATCTCCAACTCATTAATCATTTCCTGTAGCCCAATTGGTGTAGATGACAATAAAACTATATCATCCGCGTATAGTAACATATTTATTTTACGATCGTCAATCCGACAACCTCCCCCTACTGCGTCGGGTAAATCATTCACAAAAAGTGAGAAAAAGATCGGACTCAGAAGACAGCCGTGTCTCAAACCTATTGTAGTATCAAAATACTCTGACGTTCCACTCCTGCACCAGACACTTGCTTTCGCTCCAGTGTAAATGTCTCTAATAATCTTTAACAATTTATTCGAAATACCGATCATTGCTAATTTATACAAAAGAGCCTCCCTTTCTACCGAATCAAACGCTGATGAAAAATCTACAAAAAAAGCATATAATTTTCCTTTCTTTTGTGCCAATTTTATTTGCACTATACTTGTTAAGTTATAAATGTTATCTACTGTGGAATAACCTTTACGAAAACCGGCTTGAAATTCGTTTAATACTTTATACTGCTCTACCCATTGCGTAACGCGATTTAATATAATTCCTGTAAATAATTTCGAAATCGCGTTCATGAATGAAATACCCCTGTAGATGTTTACATCGTTGATGTCACCTTTCTTATGTAAAGGATAAATTATTGATTGCTTAAAGGACCCTGTAACTTTACCCTCTTCAAACATTCTATTAAAAATCTTTATCAACCATTCGTGAAATTTTTGTGTACCATTCTTATAAAACTCAAATGGCACCCTATCATGTCCCGGTACTTTATTATGTTTGGCCTTTTTTATTACAAACCTAATCTCTGATAGATTCATATCCCTATCTAGTAATTCATCAATTATTCTAGGTTCCGCCCATTTGACAGGGAGTGTTATCAGCGCTGGATTCAATAGTTTCCTAAAATGGCTTACCCACTGATTGGTCTCTATTGAATTAGCTACAACATGTGTTCTTTGTTTGAAAAAGTTAATTGCCTCCCATAGCCCTTTAGTATCTGTTACTTGACTGAATTTTAACTTCTTACTATCATTCAACTCTTTACGCTCAAGTACACAAAGTGCTTTAAAGTCCCTATTTGCTTCCAAGTATAATTTCTTACAGTATACATTATTACTTTTTCTAAATAAATCTTAAGCTGCGCGCCCACTGGGTCGTCACGGACGGTCAGTACGGTCGGTACGGGATTTTTCAAAAGTTCAAAACATTGAATTAAATGAGCATGCGCCCACTGCGTCGTCACGGCCGTCAACGGCGTTCCGCACCTTCGGCATGCCCGATAGAAAGTCTGGAGCTACGAACTGTAGGACATTTCCGTGACGGCGGATCCGCCCGACCGATCCAGTGCGCTCGCACTTCGGGCGTTCGGGACGGTCGGTACGGCATTTTCAGCGTTCTACGCAGTCTGCTCTCACTGGATGACGAAAATTAGTTTCTTCCCTATATAATTCTGCTTCCATCATCCAGTAATAGTGTTTCAAACTTGTCGTGAGTCATCCTGAAGTACTCAATAAAACTTAAGGTCATCTTCCACAAGGTCCGGGAACAAAGTGTGAAATTCACCACAAATCAATCTTTTTCTGTTAATGTTATGAATCTAAAACCTCCTTTTTCTTATTTTAACATTCTCCTCGTCTTCTATCAAAAACGCACTCACTACCGCAATTTCCTCCTCTACATCCATCTTTCAACAGATCCTCTCCCAAACTGACTTCTGTTTTGGCGGAAGGCGGATGGAAGACAGTGCGGAACGCCTGAACGGCGGAACGCCCGATCCAGTGCGCGCACCCCCTCTAAAAAATGCCGTGACGGCCGTGACGACCGTACCGACCGTACCGACCCAGTGGGCGCGTAGCTTAATACTTTAAAAACCCGCCTCCTAGCTACATAACAATGATTATCAAACCATGGCTGTTTTGGTTTCCTTAATTTCCGACCTTTTACTGAAATCGACCCTGTTTTGTTTGTGGCTTCTTTTATACACATTATTACGTCATCTATCATGTGAGAAGTTTCATTCGACCAATTTCTTTTCTTAATGCATATTTAACTTATCGTTATATTGACTCGACTCCTTCACTGACCAACATAGTTTAGGCAACAAAGGCAAGACCTGCCCTTCCTTAAGTACAAACCATCCCTCTTATACAGTTTCAATTCAACCGGGAAGTGATCTGATTCGACGATTGACCCTACTGCAAAATCCTTTACATACCACATTAATTGACCCTATGTCGTTTACCGAACTGCCCATGCTTCCTACAAATGTAAACTCCCCTTCTCTGTCACTATTTGTTCTTCCATTCAAAATAATTTGCCCATAGTTTTCACAGAATTCTAAGTATTTGCGACCATTCGTAGAACTACTTGATTTAACATAACTTTGGTACCGGGCTGTCATGGTGTAGATAGGCCCACCAATGCTGTCCAATACTAAAGTTATGTTAAATAAATTATAGTATCTTTAGAACGCCTTTCCAAATAAACATTCGATCCAATCGGGAAAATACTATCCTGTAAAATCTGCTCGCTAGAAATTCTTACATTACAATCCCCGAGAATAATTAAATTTTTGTCAGCAAAATACTCTCCAACAACCTGGCGTAACTGTCCGAATTACCACCAAAACAGTAAACACAACAATATGGTGTGTAAGTACGCTGTTATTATCCACGGGCTATTATTATAAACGGGCTACAAAAAATGTGTCTTGACATTTTTTGTTAAAACGTAAGGGTTTGTGGGTAATTCAGGTTTGAAATTTTTAAAAAAACCGCCATTTTGAAACACATTATTGGATATAATCGCTTATTTTCGATAAAATGTACCATTGTTAAGTTAAACTGCATGCAAAGTTTGAACTCAATAGGTCTAACCGTTCTCTATATATGAATTATTTTGTAAAAGAAACAAAATGGCGGATATCTGGAATATTTTATTCTTGAGTTTCTATTTATTTTGACTCATAGAACCATTTCTCGAAGTTTGGCTCTTTACTTATGGGACACCCTGTATAGTTCTGTGATCTTTAACCGTGTGTTGCAGTTTTAATAGTTTTCACTGATCGGGAATAGTAATTTCCAACCTACTGTATATATATTTGTTTGTTTCGTTAATGTCTTTACTTTAAGGGAGCTGGTGAGCACAGTTAGAGCTAGTAAACCCATTTAAAAAAATCTTAATTGTTTTAAGCTTGACGTTATTTTTACGTAGAGTAGGCCTAGCCTATAGATCAAAACCCGTAGAGTCACGGAAGCCTTAAAAAATTATTTGAGCCGTATTGATGGTTTATTATAATATGGAAAACTTAAAAATAAACCTTTCAACGTGTTCTGTTATGTAGGACTTAAAACTAAATACTTCCTATTCAATTATAACATAACTGTTATGGTTTCAACGTTTCAACATTTTTTATTTGACCTTTTGGAAGGACAAATAGAGAATGTTGAAACGTTGAAACCACAGCAGTGATGAGTGTTGATAGAATATTGCTATATGTGTAACAAGAGTGCAAATAATTAGAGACGAGAACTTTCTTTTTTTCGGAAACAAAACACTAAACCCCATCATTAACCTCAGATACAACGTCCTATCAATGTAGTGTCAATCATTTAAAACGTTTTAAAGTTTTTATAGTTTACCAAAGATTTGCTAAAATATTTAAATTAACGATTTAACGATTTTTTGTGAAGAAAAAACAGCATCGCTTTCGACATGCCTGGGTAGTACAACCCATGTTAGTTTATAGATAATGTCTTAGAGTGCGTTAGCGTAGCAAGATATCTCGACACAAAAAAGGTGTCTTGACATTTTTTGTTAAAATGTAAGGGTTTGTGGGTAATTCAGTTTTGAAATTTTGAAACAACCGTCATTTTGAATTGCATTATTTTATATAATCGCTTATTTTCGTTAAAATGTATAATTGTTAACATGTTAAGTTAAACTTCATGCTAAGTTTGAACTCAATAGGTCTAACCGTTCTCTAGATATTAATTATTTTGTAAAAGAAACATAATGGCGTATATCTGGAAAATTTTATTCTTGATTTTCTATTTATTTTGACACATAGAACCATTTCTTGAAGTTTGGCTCTTTAGGCTACTTGTGGGACACCTGTATAGTTCTGTAATCTTTAACTGCACCTATGTGTGTTGCAGTTTTAATAGTTTTCACTGCTCGGGAATAGTAATTTCCAATCTGGTCGCGGGTAGGTGCCCACACTTAGCGACAGTCGCGGTAACACAATTGTAAAAGATTACTTTTTTGAATGAGGATATGATTGCTGGTGATTGCCGAATATCTTCTGAATAATTTGCATGTTTTCCTGCTCCAATTGTCTTATTAAAAATGCTTTAACAAAATAAAAGAGTATAATATTTATGTTTAATAAAAACCTAGCAAAGCTTTGGCTTTTAGTCTTAGCTATAGCTTTCGTTATTAAGTCAAAGCTTTTAGTCTTAGCACTAAGTACTTAATATTTGTTTAGTATTTGTTTAATTGCTTAAATCAAATAAAATTCTATTAAATAATGGATACTTATTAACTCTACACCGCCCTTTGCTTTTACGGGCCCGTCACTTATCAAATACGCCACCGTAAACTTTATTTGTAACTTTTTATAGGCCTAATCATTAAACGGTTTAAAACTTTGTACAGGAACTCCATTTTTTTATAGTTTGTTTATAGATATATTGTTTATACGTAGTATACGTTTTATTAAAATCACTTGGATATTTTAAAAGAAATTCAGTTTTTACGGAAGACGTACCGTACACTTTCAGATATTGAAAACGCGTGATCAGTAAAAGTAAAACCCCATTTTCCCAAAAAATATTTACCAGATATCAATAAAATTAATACTACATATAAACAATATATTTTTAAACATACTGTACAAAAATTAAGCTCCTGTACCAATTTTTAGACCGTTTAACGATTAGGCCTATATACAAATTTACCAATAGACCCTAACATTTACGGTAAAACTTGTTTAACTGCCTCCAACGCGCCTTTGAGTTATTGTGAAAATTTGGGGAATTATTAATCAAATGACGTTACAGACATTCTAAAATAATTGAAAAACGTTTTTTTCATAATTTCTTAATCCTCAGTGACACCTAAAACACCTAAAATAGGCCTTTGAACGTATAACGTATGAACCTAGACTTTAACTTGCATTCTATTTCTCCTTTTTTACTTTGCGAATTTAATAAGTATAAAATTGTGTAATAAGATTGTGTAATAAAATAATAATAAAAACTTACCTTCTTTATTCTTATCTTCATTTGGCAACTGCTCCCAACCCTCAATAACAATTGTAGGAACTTCTATCCACAATTTAGATTTGACATCTCTATTGCTGTAATCCTTTAAATTTATATCCCAAAGAGGTCTACGAAATCTAATTTCATTGATAAAAATATCAGTGTCAAAAGTCATGGTTATTAAAAAAAGAGAAACAAGTTAACACTGAACCAGCATCAAAGCGCACATAAAGCAGGTGGAGCAGAGAAGGGTGGGGGAAGACATGTAGAGCGACCTGTCGCCAAGCGTGGCCGGCTCCATAAGATAACATGGGGAGCGTATTTGTCGCCCCGACCAGAAAACGCTCTCGGTCGCGTTCTATTTGCTGTCGCTTGTCGCGGGTCGCCTAGCGATGCCGTATCTATATCATTCAATGCATTCCACTTTTTTTCTTTGTCGCGGCGACCCGGTCGCCTAGCGTGGCCGTAGCTTAAAGGGAGCGAGTAAGCACAGTTAGAGCTAGTAAACCCATTTAAAAAAATCTTAATTGTTTTAAGCTTGACGTTATTTTTACGGAGAGTAGCCTATAGATCGAAACCCGTAGAGTCACGGAAGCCTTAAAAAAGTGTTTGAGCCGTCTTGATGGTTTATTCTAATATAGTAAACTTAAAAATACACCTTTCAACGTGTTCTGTTATGTAGGACTTAAAACTAAATACTTTATTTGGTTGGTTTATTTCGTCAATGAGTAGGGTTTATAAACTAACTCAAGTGAGTTTGGTCGTCCACCATTGCCACTTTTTACACGCTTTATATTCAATTAATACTGCTGTGATTTCTAAGCTTCAACTTTTTATATTTGTCCTTCCAAAACTTTTCGTTGCAGATTGCAAACTTAGTCGAGCAATAATAACGGACAATTTGGAAGGGCAAATTGAAAAGGATTAAGCTGTGAAACCTCAGCAGTGTTGAGTGTTGATTGAATATTGCTATATATGTACCAGGAATGCTGATAATTTGGAGACGCGAATTTTCTTTTGTTCGGTAACAAAACACTAAACCCCAGCATTAACCTAAGATACAACGTCCTCTCAATGTAGTGTCAATCATTTAGAACTTTTTAAAGTTTTAATACTTTACCAAAGAATTGTTAAAATATCTAAATTAACGATTTAGCCCAGTATATAGAGGGGTTTCAGATTACATTAATTGCGGCAAAAGATTTTTTTCTAGGATCGTTTGGTATGGTGTGGGTATGCCAAATCTAATTTTGCGACCTCGAAAAGGGAGGGACCACTTTGGGGGGGGGGGGGGGAATTCGACATTTTCTGACTTTTTCCAGTTTTTTGTTTATAACTAAAAAACGGTGCATATTATGTAAAAAATAGAACAGTAGTAAATTAAAGAGGACAAAATTTCGCGTAGATTAAAAAAGCAAAGTTCAAAATTGGTAAAGTAGTTCGATTTTCATGGGGATCCAAAAAACAGAAAATTTTTCCAACTTTGCCAAAAACTGTGTTTTACCCATTTTCAATGTGCTGTAACTTTCCAACATACAATTTTATCAGTACCCCCTCCCTAAAAGTTGTAGAGCAGCAATCCTTGAGTTCGAAAAGCACCGATTTTTCTAAATTGAGCTGATTTTGAAATTTTCTCAACTCATAAAGCAAAATTGGGGAAAACCTTAAATTCACACAATAGGGTTTGGCTCTTTTTCGATGTCTATGAGTCCTGGATTTAATTTTGATTACATTCTGAGTCTTAGCTATGTCATCTGAATGCATCTGGAAATTGTTTTAACACGTTCGCTACCATCATTGTAAAATTTTTTAGTACGCATAGACTAGTGTCGCATATATGAGTCGTCCGGTTTCTATTATCTACAGACTGATGCCGCAAATGTGCAACCCCTGTTCCAATTCAAATAGACTGACTTCGCATATTTGTGGCACATTATATTTTGTAATTGAGTATTTGTTTAAACATTTGTAATAAAAAAACTAGTTATTTTTATATAAAAACTGTTTTTTTTTTTTTTGTACATTTTTAAACTAAAATCAAGATGAAAATATATAACACTTTTTCGAGGTTTTTTTAATAACTGTAAAAATCGGGTTTCTCTTACCCCAAAACATATAAAACGATACCCCACAATGTATTTTTAAAATGTTGAACAAAAAACTGTATCCCAACGCTGTACCAAAACGAAAATCCTTTAACTGTGAAAATCAGTTTTCCCCTATCCAAAAATATATAAAACAATACCCCACACTGTATTTTCGAAATATTGACTCCGAAAACGTGACCCCAAAGAGCTTTGATTTTTTAACTGTCAAAATCGGTTTTCTCGACCCCAAAAACATATAAAACGTTACCCCACACTGTATTTAAAAAAATGTTACCATTATTTTCAAAATTTTGACTCAAAAACTTGACCCCGAAGCGGTACGACCACGCTAGAAAACTCAAAAGCTTTTCAATTCTCGGCAATAAAATTCGGAAGATTTTGGCACCATCAGAAGTTTTCTACGACGTCTGTGAGTGAGTGCATATATCGTGTTAACAGATAGACAGACAAACAAAAAATGGTGGCATTATTTCAATACTTCGACATTTTAATGCGAACCGACTAACATTGTTTTCCGGATCAAAATGTCAAACAAATTCCGGACCACCCGGTTTGCCACTTTAGGCCACACAGGTATTTCAAAGACCTGATGTATTGGTATCAGTATGTAGGAAGGTCTGTCTCTCAAATGATTTTATATATGTGAAGTTCTCAGGAAAATTACCCCCCTTTCTCAGACAACAATTCCTGGCGGTTTTCCCGCCTTTTTATTTCGTAGCTATCGTTATTGATATTGGCTTTCGATATTGACGCCCTGGTCATCCTGTGTGGGGCTCCTAGCAATGCCACCTACAACAACATCTACCTCCTTAAGCCAGGGAAGAAGGGGCAAGCTGACTCGTAGTACTCCACCTCATCGTACCAGTTCAAGAAGAAACACTTCCTGCTCGTACATGCCTTCTCTGGGTGCGACACAACCTCCACGCCATTCGGGCATGGGAAAATCTAACTGTGTAAGCTAATCGACAGTACCCCAGCATTGAGGGAAGCTGCTGTGGTGTTCTACAAGGCATCTGCAACTCCAGCAGACATCAGCAGAGCTGGGAAGAAGATCCTGAAGGCAATGTATGACACCGGAAGAACTACCATCAGTAGCATCAATGAGCTGAGCTATCATCTCTTTGTGAAGATGTCAACGAAGGCGAAGTCCATCTTGCCCCGACTTCCTCCAACACCTGACGCTGCGGACCTGCACAGCTACAGAACATTCCTCCAGGTTCTGTGGTGGATGGAAAACACGCTAGACCCTCTTGAATGGGGTTAGAGACGGGACAGCCTCGGACTCACCCCCATTCTTATAATGAAGGAAGCTGCTCCCCAAGAGCTTCTGAAACTGGTGTTTTGCGGGTGCAAAAAGGGATGTACCAGTGCATGCACTTGCTGAAAGTCAGGCCTCAAGTGCACCACTGTGTGCAAGAATTGTGTGGGAAGTTTTTGCACAAACGCCCCATACATCGAACTCGACGTAGACTTGGACGACGACCTCGCTGAGGAAGAAGATGAGGATGAGCCTGATGAGGAACTTTGGAGCGAGGAAGTTGTGGAGGAAGAAACTGACGATGTCCAATCTGAGTCGGCAAATAATGCCAACCAGCATGATGAAGAAGAACCTCAACCGGGACC
>JAGFPH010025818.1:0-10683 GCA_018207615.1 Philaenus spumarius
GTTCAACTGAGCTAGTACTTATTTATAAGTGGTGTCATGGTATGGAAATGAATTTCAAGGCATCGCAGGCGAACAATAAAGTTTACTTTAACACATATCAATAATAATTTGTGTTCACCAAAATCAAAACATACAACATATAAATCAATAAAAATATCTAAAAATAATAAGCTCAATAAAAGACACAATGCAATTTATCAATTTACCAAATACAAAAATATTTATGGCTATAGGCAGATAAAAAAGTTATCTCAACTACCCAGATCCCTAGCTTGCATGAAATTTAAAAGTTCAAAAATGTTCTAATCTTTCAAAAAATGCTTATACTATTACTTCTATATACTTGCATGATAGTTTGACACTGTACAGATTTCACTGTTTTATGAATTTTGACCATAAAACATTGTTGAATTATTGTCACATGTGCACTTTTGAATAGTTAAATTTTTATTAAAATTCCTTAAATCACAACACTTTCCTATTATACATTCCAAACTTCATTAGAAACTTTCAACATAAAACATTTCTAATCGTGGATTATTTAGAAATACACCGATTTCTATTAATTTTTAAATTCCTCATAGTAACTCACACAATCAGCCATTTTGACTAGCTTGCGCAGTAGTCTGAAGTCTCCTTCCTTTCTATCTTTATTACATCCTACTTTGCAACCACGTTGCCAAATTCTTTTTTCCAGTTAACACAAACCTTTCTGTTATATATGTTGCATGTTTTATATATTTTGATTTATTGAAATAGGAAAGATGTTGTTATTGTTTTTATCAGTTTGTTTCTATTTCCACTCATATTTTTTATATATCACTCAAATTGTTTATATCTCACTTTTTTTGTATGTAACCACTATCATTGTTTATATATAAATGATGAATTATGTTATATCATTTATATCTGCCTTTACAATTTTATTTTATAATTATTTCTGCCTTTTGTAAGTTTACTTTTGTCTATTAAACTTTGTTTAAATTACTTATTTTCCCTTGCGTCTATTTTTATATGTATGAAAATTATTGCGTCTTATATCTTTTGCAAACATGTATGATGTCATTACATTTTTCACCCTAACCAGGTTATTTTCTCGCCTGCATTGACCATATATGTTACAACATACATGTTGACCTGCTAGTGGAACTGATTAAAAACTTCCAGATTAAAATATTTTCCTTCTTCAACACCTAAAAACATTTCCAAAAAAACTCAAATTCAGTTATTTTTTAAAAATTTAATAAAACTTGGTACAATTTTTAAGGAGCTGTTAGTGAATAGAAATCTCATAATTTTGCCGATACACATGTGTTGTTTCCTAAGCATGACATTTAAAAAAGTTGACCTGTTAGTAAAACTAACAAAAAAACTACCAAATGTAAATATTTTCCATTGTCAATCCAGAAAAAAACTTTAAATTTGGGATTTTTTGCTGAAGTAAATAAAACTTAGTATATTTAAGTTTTTTTATCTCATGTTTTTGCCAATACACTGTGTGCAGCTGGAGCAAAGCATCCAGAGTTATCACCTAGGTTTATGTAAGTTATTAAAATTATATTGTAACAAATCTAGACAAGACATTAGATTGCAATCCAGTCAAGTAGTAGAAGCAGCCACTCAAGACAATTTTTATAATAAGACGTGTACAAAACAAACATTTTATGTCCTATGAGTGTTGTTAGTATGAAGATGCCGACGGGGAAACATGTCACACTTAAAACAGTGATTGTTAAGACGTGCAAGGTATTTATAACCATTTATTCTCAAATATATTGTATACGTGTAATTTAATGGTAGATTGGTGATTTTAAAACCTGTACAATACATGGCAATATCATTTTTTAAGTTCATATATTTATTTGAGGAATCAATTGTATCATATTTTTACTCAAGACTGTAGGTTACATAAAATAAGTTTAATTCATACTAGTGATAGACAAAACAAGTAATTTCAAAAATGTATATAATTTAGATTCGTTTGCCAAAAAGACCCGTTCATTCAGACCATTTATACAAAGGACACAATCTCTCTTTTCCATTTTAACCCTTTGGCGAGTGATCATTTTGATCCCAAATGAGTAAGCACGGAAATTTCCGTTTTTGAGCATGGACTCTATAATTGCTTAAAACTCTTTAAAAAAATCATTACCTATCTAGGGTAAAAACTTTATATTTAATGAATTTTCTTTTGGATTTTCACTTACTTATTTGATTTTGACGTTTTACTTCTTTATTTTAACATTCTGCAAAAGATTTTTTAAATAATAAAACATAGTTTTCTCTTTCTCAGTATAGTACAGTTATTTAAAGTTATTGTAACACACTTAATTAAAAATTTGGCCTAAGTTATTAGTATTAAATGCAATAATATTGACATATTCTACTTTGTAATATATTAGCTTATAGTATGCATACTTGCGGTAGTAGGAATGGTGAGGCAAAGCGGGAACTGGGTAATTAATAATAACAGTTAGAACACAAGTTAATAATTTTATTTTTTGTAAACCTCTGAAGAGTGAGTACACTGGAACTAACCTTGTAAATTGCTTATTTGTGCTTGCAATTATTTTATGAAATTCCACTTTATCAATTCTTAATCTAAAATTCATAAACTATTGGGATATTTGAATATTAGGTGTTTTTGTAAATAATAACCTTTAATAAAACAAAATAAAATTTTAATAATTTCTTTTTTCTAATTTTAAACATAAAACAAAATTCTTGTATTTAATATTTTTCAAACAAAACCAAATAATAACTTTCTTCTCAAATAGAATAATAATTCTTTTAAAACTATAAGGCAGAACTAATCTCTTAATTTAATATAGTTTATTTTAATAGTTTATTACTCAATTGAATTTAATTTATACTTTATTGAAAATTTGAATTTGAATTTACGATTTAGTGAATTTACTTTTATAATTAATTACATATATTTTTCTTAATCTAACATCCTAAGTAACCCAGTATTTAAAATAAATTTATTTGAATTTACTTCAGGCAATTTAATAGGGACTAACATATTTTACGCTTCTACCGACCTTTTCACACTTGTCCAGGCGCCGCGACGTTTGTGGTGAGATCCGCGAACGCTGTATAGCGATGATAAGCTACCGATGTTCTGCGTGCTGATAGAGTTGTCTTGTGGATGAAGGTGGAGTCCTGTAGGGTTGTCTGGATGTATGATGGATGGCTTCTTAAAGATGGATGTGGTGATGCCGTGTCTGCAATCCCGGTTCGTCTATTCCCTCGTAGCTACAGTTGCATGTCCTAAAGGTCGCCTGGTGGTGTCCTGGAGTCCTGTCTGGAAGCTATACAAATCACTCCATGTATCAGCTGTCCTGTAGGCTATGTTTTTCCTCCAGAAAATCCCAAGTTAGGCCAACTTTGTATATACTACGTTGCCACTGAAGTTCTTTTAGAGTTAAGGCGGTGTCTATTGCTGCATCCCAGATGAAAACCGCAATGACGTATCTTCTTACTTGTTATAAAATTTTTAAAGTTTAACGAAGAAAATACTTAGCTTCTAGCACGCTAAAGTATTTTATAAAAACCAAGTATCTGCTCCTGATGCGTCAACTTACATCGTAAAAGTAATAAGGCATGCACGATGCGTTATATTACATCGTAGAAATAATAAGGCATGCACGATGCGTTTAATTACATCGTAGAAATAATAAGGCATCTCGAGTCTCCCCGAGCAATCGTTTATATAAGGTTTTTCGGCACTATTTCATTGCCAACTCAAGCTTTCTACCACTGTATTTCCATAATGCTTTAAAATCCATTTTTTCGCCAATTTCAAACTTCTAATCTACGTAACTTTTCATCCTGAATTTTATTTTAATTTTTTCATAATTTTGTAACTTGATTTAGCCTTTGTTTTAATTAAGTTTCTATTGTTTCTTTGAGTACGCCCATTTTCGTAAGCTGGTAACCCTGTTCTCCTTCCATCCGTCTCGTCTTCAGACCGCCCCTCTACTGTCTTGCGTTCTTATCTCGCTTCCCGCAGTTTTATGCTATGGAAACTCTTTTTCTATGTAACTCCTCCAGGGTTTTTCCGATTTTCCTGAAACTGACATCATTTTCCTCAGCTCGTTGTTACCTTTCCACACGAACTCGAAAGACGTTCGTACGACTCTTGGTTTGTGTACACGACCCGCGCGCGTTTTTCCGCGGCGATTTTTCCCGGAAAAGTCTTAAATTTCCACTTCTTTCAGCTTTTCTTTTTCTCACTTTTCTTGTCCATTGGTTTTCATTCACTAGCCGGATTTTCATCTCATTTCTGCTTTTGGTCGTCTTGCTGTGAGGTTAGGGACTTTAACGATTTTTCACAAACTGGGGTTTTTCTTTACTCCCGAAACATATTTCAAATACTAGATTATTTTTACATAACTACTTCATTTACATACCATTTACTATTTTGGGTTGTTAAAAGTTTGAGTTTAAATTTTCAATTAGCTGTAAAGGTGCAAATTCTATTACCTTTTCCTTTCATAAATTTTCTAGTTTTTCTTTTACATTATAAATTACATTTATCAATACTAAAACTTGTTTTAGTTAGAATTTAAAAAACTTTATTTTTAACCTACTTTTTTATCCTTCAAACTTTACGAATTACCATTAACTTTTTTATATGACAAAATTTTGCTAAAACTTATTTCACCTTTATTTTAGGTCTTTTTAAGAAAAGCCTAAAAAACCTTTTCTTTTTTAAATTAGAGGAATTTTGAAAATTTTCTCATTCTTTGAAAGCTCGTATCTTACGTAACTTTGTGATTTTTTAATATCTAATCTTGCAGTAAATACACCCGCGGTTAGCGTAATGCATTTCCCGAAGATTTCTATTTTTTATTCAAATCTTGGATTTTGGCTTCCCGTAGGAATCTTTTAAGTAATTTTTATAAGTTCCCATTCCTTTTCAGACAGGCAGGGTCCAAAAGTTTAATTCTACCAGATAACAGACCGCCCGCGTGTACATGCTGATCTCGTGACCTACATTCGGCTTCAACTCGCGGCAAGTCCATATTATTCAAACTTACAAAATTAATTGCAAATTTAAACTCAAGACCTACAATGAGTTTTGTCCGTTGTAAGGCATCTTGACTTTTACATGTATGAACATTTTAGAAGAAATTTACATGAAAAATTAAATTAACTTTAATGTTAATACAAATAACACCCAAAATAAATAATTACAAGGAAACAAGCAAAGAAGAGCTTTTAGTAAAAAGGTTCCATCTGAAGCTGGAGTAATTTCCATGAACAAACTCTCAAAGGAGTTTATTAAATTCCCGGAAGTCAGTATAATTATTTAAAAGCCAATTAAAAAAGCTGTCCAGGGTAAATGCTTTTTACTTGATTGATTAATTGTATAATTTTTCTTCAGATATGTTTATTATAGACTATATTTATGTGTTTTGATTTTAAAATTTACTCATTGTGTTTGTTGTTTGTCTTTTAATTTACTTAGATCATATTTATTTATGTTAATTGTTTGTATGTACACTTTCTGTTAGTATAATTATTTGACTTGTATAATACAAATGTACTAACTCTAAAGCAGAACAATAAAATTAATGAATGCTAGAAGCTCTAACACATACAAGTGCCTAACCACTTTCTGTATGCATATTTATTTCCGCACTCTTTATAGTGTTTTTTTCCCATTCATTGTTATGTAATATTATTTTATGGAATATGTACTTTTAACTCAAAATTAAACTTTAAATTGTCTTTGTGTAATTGTCTGCAAAGATGATTTTTCTATTATTTATGTGAATATTTCAGTAAAACTATGAAAAATAAATTTATAAAATTGAAAAATTGTTTCAATCCGATGAAAGTCGATATTTTTAGATCTTACATATGGATTTGTAAGTAGGTGTAGGCATAGAAGTAGTACTAGGTGTAGGTATAGAAATAAATATAAGTATAAATATAATTCATATCCTTTGCAAAACACACATGTTTTTTGGTTAAAATAATAGCCTATATCAAAGCTCACTAAAGAATACCGTTGAGGGACGGGCTTGTGTACACCGAGACCTTGAATGCTCCAATCGTCGTAGTGCGACATTGTCTCATTCTTCCCACGCTTCTAACTGACTGTGGCTGACTCAACGCATTTATAATTCTTTAAACTGTGCGATCAAGCCTCAAGCGGTAAATACCAGTAGTGTTCAAGGCTAGTAGATATGGCAACGCTGCGCGCCCATCCTATTGGCCCCCTCGCAACGGTATTCTTTAGTGGGCTTTGATATAAGTGTGTTTATATATGTACCACCCCACACTATATTTCATATCTTATTTTGAAAATAACATGTGCGTAACTTTTACCACTTTAATACTACAGACAGATTTCAAGTAAACACTCTTACTCAATACCAGAAAAGTTTAATATTTAATTCCCTAACACTTGGTTAGCGACACTTCTGCAGGGGAGAACACTTGTGCACATCTTACCACATATCAGTTCAATCGGGATGCGGTTTAGATTGTTTGGGATGCGTTGATGGTCAAGTAATACCAGGCGGCCACAAGCAACACAAGCAGACAAATTCAGCACTAGAACAAAGAGAAATTTTATATTACTAAACAAAGAGGGAAAATATAACAATTAAAGCATTAGACTTTAAACAAGAATGTCAGTCAGTAAAAAGAAAACCAACCTATCAAAGATAGCTGAGCCTTCAAATTTTCCTTTTGTATAGTGATCCACAGTGTCATTGAGATTTGTGATGCCTAAATCAGCTGTTATTCAGTCAACATTTGAACAAATACCGAACAAACATGTTATAAAGACAACTTTGAAATTAAAGTGTTATTTGAATCTAACTCAAGAATTTGTGAATACACTGTCCGATTTATCACCTTTGATGTTTAGTTTTCTTAGGACCGTAGACAGCTTCAACGATCACGGGCAAAATGAATTGGCCGCCCTTCTTTGTTAAACCATCAAATAAGTGTTTTGTTTAGAGTTGAACCTTCATAAAATTTTATCTAAAAATTCTAAACACAGAAGTAAAGTTCCTAACTTTTGGTTACGTATCATATCTTGTTTTTGAATGAAGTAATTGAAAATTTGTTTTTCAATTGACTTAAAAATTGTTTTTAGTTTTTATTTAGAGCTGAAGCTCTCCACAAGGTCCGCCATATCAAAATATTATATATTGTTCTTTTTGTGTGTTATTCAAATTATTAATTAAAATAGACAAAAATTGGGTGAATAAATTAGCACACAAACACAAATCCCAAACAACACAATATTGTATGTTTAATGTTAATTTAATTATATCTATATTGTAACATTGAATGCACAACAGATTGACAGACCTAAATCTCTTATTCATTTGTGCACAGGAACCTCAAATCAATTACTTTTTCGTTTGCTCATTGACTAAACTTTATAACATACACAAAAACATATAGTCATTTTGGTTTAATAATTTTAAAAATAACGCGTGCTGTTTTCTGATACTACTCACAGACATTGCAAGTAAGATTAGAACGAGAAAACCGGTGTGTCTATGGCCATGATGATCCTATAGTGTTGAGATCTTAATAGGACTCTGAAACCCTGAGCAGCAACAGACCTAAAAGAGTAGGTTCGCAGATTACTGCCCGGGCACTGGGCTGAGGTTACATTTGGAGGAATTACTAAATATTAAACAATTATTCTAATATTGCTAAATCAAATAATATTTTGAATATTGTTTAAGGAACGTTTAGACTTTTGGTAGTTTCATAATAAAACTAATGCTAGTATATATACTGTCAATTGTATGGCCTATACCACTAATCCAACAAGCTGTACAGTTGGACCTGAAAAATAAGCATTCTCAAATTACTGATTGTAGAAGAAACAGATTTAATTATTTACAAATTGTATTCTGTACAGACCAAATATGGTTCTGTGTGATTATATAACCACTATTCCTGGAGTAAAATATTTGTTAATATAAAAAAATAAATTAGGTAAATTAAGATTTGTAGATTTATATAGTAATTGTAATAACACAAAATGTTTATGCTTATTCCACCAAATAAACTTCTCTGTAAGTCATCTACTATTCAATCATGTACAACAGTAAACTATAATAGTAAATAAGTAGTTAGCCCAATGATGATGTAACACCTTCAACCAGGCACATTAGCCCAGTCAATCTGTACATCCTCAGATGCAAAAGGTCGGGTAGTTCTGATTTTTTGGTATGTTGTATGTATAGGGGCACTATTTAAAATTCCAATAGTTCGACCTCGGGCGTGCTCCGCGCGCGCCACCGGCGCCGAAAACCCCAGATTTTTTTGACCATGTTCTAGTTTTTTCACATTTTGAGCATTAAGGACTGGTTTGACAAAATAAATTAACCAGTCCTTTTTTAAAGAACAGTAAATTTTCCACAATTTAAAACTAAAATCATCTTCCTGAGAATAATACTTTTTGAGTTACAGCCATTCAAAATTTGATCAAATTTACAAAATTTTCCAAAATCTTAGTTTTTACAAAGTATTTTCGTTTTTTCGCTGTGAAATAAGGGTTTCTCAGCAAAACTGATAAGGACTAACTTTAAAATAGAGAAAGGTATCTTTAATATGTGACCAAAATGGGATTTCTACCATGAATAACTTCTGAGATACAGCTGTTTGAATTTTGGGTAAACTTCCAATAAATAAATAATATGAAATTAAAAAAAAATGTAATTGAAAAATTAAAATTGTTTGTACAAGGATACAACTATATACAATCACATCAAGTTTAATTTATTTTAAATTAATGAGTATATCAGTAAAACCCCGGTTAACCGAACTCGGGTCAACCGAAACCCGGGTTATCCGAAACACCTCCAAAAGTCGGAAATCCAAAAATAATAAGCCATATTATATTGTATGTACAATGTTATTATTAAAAAAAAAAATCAAAATTAAAACCTTTTTCTACATCTTCGTTTATTACAAATTAAGTAGCGGCTTTCCCTAGAACAGGCATGGTTAAAGCTAAAATTAACCAGCCCGTTTTTAGCGTTTTGCAAGCATATTTTTAAAAATTCGCCAAAAATAGTAAATGAACCCCAATCCAAAAGTGTTCAGTAGCTTTTTTGTAGAAGAACCTTCAAAGAATTCAAATATGCCACTAAAAATTAGTTTATTTTGAAATTGTAAAAGTTATTTGCTCAAGAAACAAAATATGTTCAGTAACGAAAGGAAAAAGTTCAACTTTAGGCCTACATAAAAAGTAGTAAACATTTTTTGTAATTTTTTTCACAAATGTAAAAAAGTTTCGTAATTTAGTTCTAAATAGAACTGTATAAAACATTTATCAATTTTAAATTTTTTATTTTGAAAAAAACAGTTTTTATGTTCCAAGTACACGACTGGTAACAAACCTAGGCCTAGATTGTAACGCCATTTACTAATATATGCTTTGCCCAAAAATGAAATATTATTATAAAAAAGTGTAGAGGATAAATCAAAGAAAAGAACGGTATACTTGTCTTTCCTTAGTTCACAAAAGTGTTTGAGTTATATTTACTTGAATAACAAAATGACATGAAGAGTTTGAGTCGATATGCTGCCGGCAGCTACGTCATATAAACAGCGTGGGAACCTACGCGCTAGGCGTTCTCACCAGAATGCCCTAATTATGTACTTTCCACTGCTGTCTAGACAAACAAAAAACCGGTTATTTCTGGATTACTTGACACTGTTAGAAACTTCAGACTTTGCTCTACAAAATGGTGTAAAGATATCTGTCAAAACATAAGGCGTTGGCCTTCACAATATCCGTTGACAAATGGCCTGTTTATTGGTTGAGAGACTGTCCAATCGCAAGGGTTACAGTACCTCTTGAAAAAAATAGTAATTTTACAGTGACATCTGATTGGAAGACACCAACAGAAAGATAAAATCATGACGAATCCAATGGTATCGTTATAATTGCCAAATAAATATTAGTGTAGGCGGTCTTAAACGTCGAAGAAGTGGGAAATAACAGTACAATTGTATGGAGATTCGCGCATGGAATGAGCTGTAGGCCGATGTGCATATTTTAAAACGATGATTACGTATGTAAATATACGTTTTACGAAAAAGTTGTAAATACAAAAATTAAAGTTTAATTCATTTCCTTTCCAATGGTGCCAGTTTTATTACGATTGGATAATTTTAAGTGGGTTAAATTAGCGATTATGCAAATATATGTTCTAAACCGCGAAATAAACAAACACCCATCCCCAATCTGTCGTAATTGTTTTTATTTCTTTTCACGCAGTGAGTCAACGACGGCTGAGCTCCTTCTAATGAAAAGATGGCCGGACATCGCTGCTCGAAAACGTTTGGAGGCATACAAGAAACAAATAAAACTTACTGAGTTTTTGCATGAGTAATTCATATGCTACAAAATATTAATTATTACAGTATACTGTATATTGATGTACCGTAATTCTAAAAATGTAATTTTCACTTAAATAAAGAACATAAGTGTAGCATAAAAAGAGATTTTTGAATTCGTTTGACATTCAAAGCCTTCGTGCTAGATGTTCATGGCTTAACCGAAAAAAATGTTATCCGAAGCGGATTCCTTTCCTTTAGTAAGGTTAACCGAGGTTTACTTTATAGGAAAATAAAAAATGTTACATAAAATTATTAAATACCTAAATATTATATCCGACACCTCTTTAA
>JAGFPH010025819.1:0-10683 GCA_018207615.1 Philaenus spumarius
AAATTTGTACATTTATTTCTTACAAGATATATATAAAAAGTAAACTATATTTGTATTTTTAGTGTACTGCTAAGGGGTGAAAATGTAACAACCCCTAAAAGAATACAAATTAATTATTATACTTCCCAATAAGCTAGAGAGCTGGAAGTTGGTACATTTATTTCTTACAATACATATATACTATGTAAATCATATTTTAATTTTGTAGCGTGCAGCTGAGGAGTGTAAATGTAATAAACCCCTAAAACTATAAACCTTTATTACTATGCGGCAAATCTTTGGACCGTGTGCGAAGCCATGGGTACCTGCTAGTGTTCGATAATAGAACGAAATGGACTGATCAGTTTAAATTTGAAAACAAAAACAAACAAAAAATCGTTTTCAGTCAACTTAGCGACATTATAAATTTCCACGAATTAAAACTCGCGTACTTCCAGTCTTTGCTTATGGGCATAACAGCTAAGGGCGAGGCTCCGAGTTCGATTCTAGAGCCTTAATTTAATTCAGAAAGCAGAGCCGTAGTTTTTCATAAAACGCTGTTTTTTATACTTTTAAGTACTGAGTGTAAGTTGTTTGTAAGAACCCTGGCAATTTATATATTTCAAAATTACAAAAACATTTTGGTAAAAGTTGATCACCAACATTTAACGAGTTCTTCAAATTTCTTCAGGATAAGGTATAACAAGTTAATAAAAACGTTTTTTATCACTAACTCTCATTATATAACAAAAGTTTTTAATCAAAATCTTCCGGGCAAGGTACGTCATTTAAAAATTAAAAATTATTTAATTTTAAAATGCCTTTTAATAAATGGTTGTTCCAACAGGGATGGGTTGCAGCCGAGCAGGTTATCTTATCTACTTACAGGTAGGTAGATATTAATCTTATCGTTCCCTCCTTGTCTGATATGTACCGACTGAACTGCTTGGCTAAAGTCCAGTATGTATTTGAGGTTCAACATAAATGATAACATCTTGTTTTATGTTAGTTTGGCAGGGATAACTACTTTAGAAACCATAATAATAGTTGTATGTAGTTCATTTTTGATCGTATATTGACTCAGCTCGCCTTGATAATGTTTAATGCAATACATTAATTTTGTTTAATTAATATAGATAATAATTACCTTAGTAGGTCCGTCTTGTGACTTCAATTTATATCTGGTTTTGCTATTACATGTTTCAAAGTTCAAGACTTCATCATCAGATACATGTAGATTAATTAATTCATTCACACGATGAATGCGTCGTTTAATTTAAATGCGATGAAATTTGTTTAATTTAATCCTCATTGTGTGCAAATTGAGCGAATTGTGCCCACTCACAGGCTTAGGCCCATGTGGGCATTTTGTTCCTTAGTTTAAAATATATATTATGTAATTTATGTATTGTTTAAGTGAATAAATAAAATGAATGAATAAAATTAAAAATAAAACACGAAACACACAAACACATATGTACGTTGTATGTTTCGTGTTTTCGTTTGTGTTATGTGTTTTTGTGACAACCTCAATATTGAGTGACTTGGTTTTATTAATTTGAATTTTAAATGTGTTGTAATATTTGTGTGACCGGATGATGGTGTAAACCGAAACCGCGGTCGTCACTATAGTAATAAACAAGGATTGATAGACGTCAAACAGGTAAATTTATACCTAATTTATAGGCATTATTCTATTTTGATAAATGACACGTATCAGTTTCTAAAATATATTTTGAGTGTGTGCATTATAATAATCATAATGACAAATACAACAAGTTGTTAAATGGAACAATATGAATAAACGGTATGGTTTTGAAAAACAACCCCCTTTTCGGCCAAAAAACCTCAAAAAATCAGTTATTATTATTAATATTAGCTAAACGAGAATTTTTAGAAAGATGCGGTTTTTTTGCGTATGGTAGAGTACATTAAAGGCTACAAATAAGCCAAATTATTTTTAAATCGTTAGAGCCGTTTTTTTATAAAAAAATAATAACTGATTTTTTGGGGGTTTTTTTGCCAAAAAGGGGGTTGTTTTTCAAAATTTTCAAAACCTTTTTTCATGCATCTGTACAGGCCTACTTGACATGTCTGATGCAAATTTGTTTGAAATCGATCGAATAGTTTTCGCTCTAGCTTTGTATACATACAGACAGACATTTTGTAAAAATCATTTTTTGGACTCAAGGGGTCCCAAAACGGATATTTCCACAAAAATCTTAACATTGTTTTTTTTTTTTTGCGATCACTATACTTTCTCTATACTATAGTATAGTGAGAAAGTAAAAATGAAGTTTTCCATAGTAAATGAGTTGGCCACAGTTAATAGTATTTGTGGCCAGCTATCTGTATATGTAAACAGAACAAGTCCTGACTGACTGATTCATAATCAACGCACAGCCAACACTTTGATAGCTAGAGCCTTAATTTTCAGGGTTCCTTCATACAACTATGCTGTAAAAGTGCACTAAGAAAGGGTTTAGCAAAATATTGATTGTAGGGTTGAAAATGGTCAAAATACGTGGGTTCATTCCCAGCCCTTTAACAGATAAAAAAGCTGATTTGCATCAAAATCTTAGCAATGCACATTCCAAATGTGCCCTTTGTTGAATGCATTTACATTCATTGCCGTAGCAAACAATTATTTTTCATATCAAACAGCTTTTCAGGTTATTTTAGCAAAATAAAAACTAACAAAAATAAACTAAAACGGCTTACTGTATTAAAATTCAAACATCTGTCGCTACATAACTATAATAATATTACAAAGAGGTAAATTTCGTTTGTTTGTATGTTGGGGGTAATTTCTGGAACTACTGAAACTATTGAAAAAATAGTTATACTAATAAAAAGCTACACTATACCTAAGTAACATAGGCTATAATTCATTTCGATAAAAACATTTTTTTATTTCAATAGCCTATTTGTAAATTTAGTCGGAAAAAATTCTTAGGTTAGGCCTAGACTGATAAGTTAACATATGTATTTACATTTATTACCATAGCAACCAATAAAATAAAATAACAGATAACATCTGTTTGCTGTAATATTTCCATCAATAGTTAATTTCAAACTTTGTACTGTATTTATATCTTTTAGGTTAGGTTTTTTTAAAGTGTAGGCCTGAGCCTTGCTGGTTCTTTTAATCTTTATTATAACTGCTGTTATAAAATATACGAAATAATTTGATTTGAACATTTAACATTATTTACGGTCTTAGCTTTGGGATTATTATTAATCCTACTCCTTTATTATAAAGAAAACATAACATAATTATGTGTACAGAAGGTCCCAAGGGGGTTGGCGTGCGGAACACGCAGGGGTTTCCACTAGTTATAAATAAAACAGCTGAATTGGATCATAAGCGTAACACAATTACAGGTTAGGCCTATATTGAACCAATACACGCTTCTTAAAAGCATTTAGATTTATTACCATACCAACTGAATTTAGAATCAGGCAATTATTCTTCACAACCGACATTTTGTTTTTCTAGTTTATGTAAAAGCAAACACAAACGAAGCAAAGGCTTACTATATCATAATTCAAACACCTGACCTGTTTGAAATACTGGTTTACCGTCTCACATTTTGATCATATTTTATAACTTGAAAATTTCCTCTCATCTAGCCTACATATAAATAAAAAATCTCTGCCCAATCAATCGTCATTCCCGTGAAAATATAGTATACAATAATATGTTTGCATTTGCTACGCCGTGGGGGAGGTGAGAGAAGGAAGCTGGGAGCGGGGATCTCTAGTTTTCATATAAAAGAAAATGTAATGAATTATTGTTGTAGAATGTATTGTACTAATAAATTATGTCCACGTCTATCTCGGATTATTCGTTTTGGGACCCCCTGAGTCCAAAAAAGTGGTTTTTACAAAACGTCTGTCTGTATGTCTGTGTGTCTGTATGTACGTATGTCTGTATGTCTGTGTGTATACAAAGCTAGAGCGAAAACTATTCGATCGATTTCGAACAAATTAGCACCAGACATGACATTTAGGCATTCAACCTTTTCGAAAAAAGATTTTGAAAAAACAACCCACTTTTTTCCAAAAAACCCCCAAAAATTCGGTTATTATTTTTTTATAAAAAACGGCTCTAACGATTTTGATAAAATTTGGCATATTTGTAGCCCTACGATATGCAAAAAACCGCATCTTTCTAAAAATTCTCGTTTAGCTAACAATAATAACTGATTTTTTGGGTTTTTTGGCTGAAAAGGGGGTTGTTTTTCAAAAGTTAAAAAAACATGTTTCGTGCATCTATACAGGCCTAATTGACGTGTTTGGTGCAAATTTGTTCGAAATCGATCGAATAGATTTCTCTCTAGCTAATAATAATAATATTTATTAGTTAATCTCCTACTTTAATATCACCTCTCCTACCCCTCCTACAATTATGAAGTCACAGTGAATCTGTTTAATAATTTAAATATGTTTGTGAGAAAGTATGTGCCAGTTCCTGGTACCGTTTATTTGTTATTACCTTGAAAACTATTCATCGGAGCTAAATCGTGACCGTGCAGGGTGGGTCTGAGAACGGCTTAATATTTCGTATATGAGGAAAATTTGAAGGTAAATGTGATTGAGGAACCATCTATGTAAACACACTATTTTATTAAGATGGCAAAAATTTGGTCCGCCATTTTAAATGTAACTTTTTTAAATAGAAAAGTGGTCATGTGATACGTCATTTCAATGTAGAATTTTAAGTCAAAATCGATGGTGAAAACCGCACTTCCATATCTCCTCAAACCGTTCTGAAAATATTTGCATTGAATCATATCAATTAATATAAAAATGAAATAAGTTCATGAAACTTCTTACCTATCTAATTTTAATGTTGAATAAATAAATAATAATAATAAATAAATTTAATTACGTTTTTTGTATTCTTCATAGTTACGGAGTTGTAGAACATTAAAGAACGACTTCTTTCCAAAACTGTAACAGGGTGCGTTTTTAAGAAATAAACTAAACAATACTTACTGATCCATGCGAATATTTCGCAACTTAGGAGTATTTACCTGATTTAATTCAGTTAATTACGTTTATTTATTTATCGTTGGTTTATAAGGGTTTATAACGCATTGCGTTGATTTAATCTGATTGATTTGCTTGATAGATTACACTTGTACATAGAATGTAAACAATCTAACTAACAGAGCAGCTGTCATGTTAAGCTAAGCACATTGTTAATAGATGGCGCCTTTCATTATGAATCATATGAACTTTCACATGAATATTTTTTTATAAATCTTTTTAAGGAAAACATAAATTTTAAGTTATTTGTCTATTTTTTGTCAATAGCGGGGGACATAAGCTTAAAAATTACGTTTGAATCAATAATTTTGATGAAGAATTGAGGGAGATTTGGCGTTGCTACAAAAAAACACCCTTGAGAAATAATATATATGTTTCCAGTGACATGATTTTGCGAAATTCTCAGTTTTTAAATATTACTTTTAAATTTCAGGAAATCTGATGTGGGGCTATATGAGCTTATCCTATACTAAAGGCATGTACAATAGCATTTGAACAAATACAATCATTGAAATTAGATTGTACTGCCACGAACTTGTAGCCCTACAGTCACCAAAACCACTTCTTTTACAAATATTTAGTCCAAGTTCGAGAAAGGAGGTAACATTTCAATTTTCACTCAATAATTACGAAAACAAAATGGTGTTTTACACACGTAAATACAAATCAAAATTCTGAAATGAATTAAACATTATGTACGATTATAAATTTTGTTTAACCTTTAGCGATACAAATCAATGACTACATATATGTAGTCATTGTACAAATTCAGAGTAAATATAGACCCCTATTATATAGGTATTTACTATTATAGGTTAGGTTGGCACTAACCTGCACAACTTGTGTTTTAATTCCAATTAATTAATTGAAGTCACTTGTTTCTTCCCGGTAACGTATTGCGGTGTTCGCCTACTTAGTGAAATTCCGTGACACCGCGCGTTAAAGTCTCCACAATAGTAACATAATAAACGAACTACTGAATTAAATACATTGATGTCTTAAAAGTGGTTAAAAATTAGTACTAGGAAAACCACGAGATCTAATTAAGCAACAAAAGTTTTCCTCTTGGCGCGAAATTATAGGTTTTACGAAATTGTCCAGAGAAAAGTGTATTCAAATTATAGGCCAATAATCGTTGAGGGAAGTGGATAATAACATAATTAAGCAACTTTACTTTGCTTCAAAAGAAATACTGCTTTTCGCGTGCGGTAATATTCACGTGCCAGTTTGAGTTTACTGTTGACAAACAAAATTTTACATACTGATAATGTAATTAATTGTAGTTCACGCATTTAAATTGAAGTGCAAGGTCGTCCGGAACGTTCATGTGTTAGATATACTCCAATTTATTATAGAACTAGTAAGCGCCCGTGGAAAATCACAGGCTTTTAGATACACATCAGAAATACATAAGTTAAAAAACAAACTATTTAAAAACAACATTATCTAGGCCTAATTAACTATGCTGATGGGGATTTTAACTTGGTAAATGTGTACAATAATAAGAATTATAAAACTGTAGGCCTATTTGTTAATCATTTTTATTTACATACGTTATTATAATATATTTAAGGAAAGATAACAATTCTATCTTTTAAATGATTATTATTACATATTTTTAGATCAAATTATTTATTTATAGTTATTTAAATTTATATCTATTTATATGTATTTGTTATAGATAGATGTACGAATGTTTCCGTAGCTAAACGAATAGGCATCTCTTCTTTAAATTTGTATAAACAAATATATTGATGATAAAAGGTTGTATTTGTATACAGTTTATTACCTCAATGCAAATATTACTACGTATATTAAAGAATACATTGTTTTATAACTCATATTTAAAAAAATCAACTTCACAAGAAATTATAACGTATAGATTGTTGATAGCCTTAGAACTACAAATCTCCGTGAGCATAGATAGCTGGCCTGATGATGCTGCCTGTGGCAGTGAAACATGTAGCCACATAAAAGGTAAAGTACAAATACAGACTGCATTTGACAGAAAATAAATAATATATATATAAATTATAACGATTGAAGTTGTAAACATAACCTCAAACTATAATCTACAGTGGGTTTGTTTAAATATTACAGATGAGTGATATCAGCTGATATATAATATGTTACTCACGTACGTAGGACATATATTTATGTACGTAGGTAAGTACATTTATGTATTTACGTATTTATGTACATACGAACGTACACTCGCTTTTATAGGAGTTGATATATTAATCCAGAAATTTGTTTTCGTCCAACAAATCTCCTCAATGTAGGCCTATACCTTGCAATTTGGGAACTTCTGTGTCTACGCTAATCCTAGTTCAAGTAGCTTTGGCCAAGTTCTTATCCTTTTTTAGCGAATTTCCATAGGAAAGATGAGATATTGCAGTGACCCTTATGGTGAGACCTAAGGTAGTGAGTAGTAAATGAGCACCAATCATGGTCCCCAGAACGCGTTTTCTGGTGACATTAAAAACTTTATATACAGCCTATATGGTTCGCACTCTAACGGTTGCATGTTACATCCGATTTGGTCCAAATTTGGTACTCACGTTGGTTGTCTTAGCTCGAACGAGTTCTTTAACCGAAAAATGCAACAACCGGAAACACGTTTTCTGACTGGAAGTAAACATTTTTTTGAGAATTTTCGTATAAACAAATATAGGAGACTAATAAGCCCCCGAGAAAAATCACAGGCTGATTAATTAGATACACATCAGAAATACATCATTTAAAAAAACAAACTATTAAAAAACAACATTAAGGAATACTTATCTAGGCCTACATAACTATGCTGACGGGGATTTTTAACTCGGTAAATGTGTACAATAATAAGGATTATAAAACTGTAGGCCTATTTGTTAAACATTTTTATTTACATAATCTACGTTATTATATATTTAAAGAAAGATAAAAATACCATCTTTTAATTGCTTTTTATTTCATATTGATAGATCAAATGATTTAGAAGTTATTGATATTATAGTAAAGAAATTAATAATGGAAAATGTTTATATGTTATACGAAGATGTGCGAATGTTTCCGAAGTTAAAAGAATTTAAATTTGTATAAACAAATATATTGATGGTAAAAGGTTATAATGATTGAAGTTGTAAACATAACCCCAAACTATAATCTACACTGGGTTTGTGTATTACAGATGATGGGTGAAATCAGCTGTTTAGATGTAGGAAAGTTTCCAAAGTTAAAGGAATATTGACTTTTCCTATCTTTTCTTTAAATTTGTATAAACAAATTAACTTATATTATTATAGCATACATTCGTTATTTAGCTCATATTTAAAAAAATCAACTTCACAAGACTTTATAGTGATTGAAGTTGTAAACATAACCTCAAACTATAATCTACACTGGGTTTGTTTAAATATTACAGATGATGGGTGAAATCAGCTGTAATGTTAAATATTACTCACGTAAGGACGTACACTCGCTTTTATAGGAGTTGATTATTCTGTACATTTGGTTTTGTCACACGACGTTATTGCCCATCTGGTTCCCCCAAAATCTATCAAAACGTAAAATTCCAAAAAGCATCAGGCAGTATTTACCCCGCTGCGAGCAAAGCGAAGCAGTCCACACTACAAGGCCGCAAGGTCGAGGTACAAACTCGCAAAAATAGTTTTTCCGCTGCGAACGGAACGAGCTGGAGGCTGAGGTGAAACAAAATTCTACTAATATATTTCGTACACGAAGGCCCTCTTTAAAATTCAGAGCCCTCGTGACTTGACCAATTTCCCAAATAGTTGGTTGAATCCTTAAAACATATAAACTTAATTTTGAAAGTTCGATCAACTCACGCCAGCGTTTCAGCTGCGGGATGGAATTATTGTAAACATACAAATTCGTCTTTTAAGATACTCGTACGTATATAAGGTACAGTTAATTTTGCCACCTTATGCAGGGTGAGTCACGAAGAAACTTTCAGGACGTGTTGCTTCGTTTTCCAGTTATCCACCATTTTATTTTTGTACAAATTACTTAATAATATCTTTGGATGTAGGAGATTATTGAACGCAAATTGTTGATACACATTTTGTATGACATCTTTTAACCGTGTACAAACAACCAAAACATTTTTTCATAAATTTTTAATGTAAAATATCACGAAAACAGCTAACTTTACAAAAAATCCTTTTTTTAATAACAAACAACGATTCTTTATTATTTCTGTAACTTCAAAAATTATTAGCTAAAATAAAAAAAAAAAAAAAAAATAAACTTGTTCATTACATTAAAATCTAGGGGAACCACTGCTTGATCCGCACGCCAACCCTGTTGGAACCTTCTATTCGCCTAATCTTGTTATGTTTTCTTTATAATAAAAGTGTAGGATTAATAATAACACCAAAGCTAAGAAGCTAATGTTCAAATAAAATTAGTTCGTATATTTTATAACAGCAGTTGTAATAAAGGTTAAAAGAACCAGCAAGGCTCAGGTCTACACTTTGAAAAAACCGTAACCTAAAAATTAGAAATACAAACAATTGCTTCGAAGTTTGAAATAAGCTGTCAATGGAAATATTAGAGCATACAGCTGTTTTATCTATTATTTTATTCAATTGGTTGCTATGGTAATGAATGTAAATACGTTCAAGAAATATGTGTTCGTTCATCAGTCCAGGCCTAACCTAAGAATTGTTTCCAACTAAATTCACAAATATTGAATATCCTATGTTACTCAAGGAAAGTGTAGCTTTTTATTACTAAAACTATTTTTTCAATCGGTTCAGTAGTTCCAGAGAGTACAAATTTTACCTCTTTATAATAGTAGTATAGATTACACCAAAACCAAATTAATTATGAGAGGAATCATGTAAATAAAGTAAATAATAAATTATTACAAACCTACAAAGAAAGGTTTTTACTACACCAAAATAAAACAGAACTGTAAACCAAAATTGTAAGTCACTTCGAAAATTTACTTAAAAAGTAGGTTTAAGACGAAGAAAACCAAGAAAATAATTTAAAATTTTCTAATTTTTAGTCAATAACTCGGTTATCGATTAAGCAACAGAAATAATTAAAAACCCGTTAGGCTATGTTTGTCATCAAGAAGGGAAATTTTTGCTTCCTGAAATTGTTTTGTAAAGTTAGCTCTTTTCGAGATATTTTACAATAAATATTTTAAACGGTCGCCATTTTGAAAATATATGAAAAAACGTTTTGGTTTTTTGTACAGGGGTAAAATATTTTATACCAAAAATGTATAAGAAATTTCCATTCATTATATTTCCTACATACGAAGATAGTATTTTCTAAAACATTTGGAATACTGGAAAACTAACCATTTCCAAACCTATGTTTATATGGAAATGTTTCTTAATTTTCACTAGTATTACACGACCTGAAAGTGTCTCTGCTTCTTCCCAAATCACCCTGTAAAACGACTTAAGTTTGATTTAAAATACAGTAAACAAGTATAGATTCTTGTAAACGTGGGAAACAAAATTCAATCAAAGGTTGTATACAGTGGAATGTATTTCGCCTGTTAATAAAACAGAAGCGAAAGTAAAAAAAAGCTCACAATTAATTAACAATGTTGTCAAAAATATACGCAGGGGTCAAAATATTACCCGAGCACGGGCCGTACCTACGAAGGCCTTCCCCGGCGACCTTTTC
>JAGFPH010025822.1:0-10681 GCA_018207615.1 Philaenus spumarius
CCCGTGTTGGGAGTATCTTCAATACACAATGCATTGCGTGCTTCGCATGCCAACCCCCGTGTTGGGAGTATCTTCAATACACAAACCATTGCGTGCTTCGCACGTCAACCCCCACGGTGAAATCCACCACATGGCTTTGAACCGGGTACTTTTATGGTATTTTACATTTTGATCAATTTTGGGGGAACCAAGCGAGCTATAAGATCGCGTAAAAAAACAAAATGTGCAGAATAACATCCTACATTTATATTTGTAGAAAAACATTTATTCTCGTAGGAGAAATCTAAAAAAATAGTTACTTCTGGTCAAAAATCGTGCTTCCGGTTGTTGGATTTATTTGGCTGACGAACTCGTTTGAGCGACATAGACAACCAACATGTGTACCGAATCGGACTTAAAATGCAGCCGCTAGAGTGAGAACACATATATACATATGATTTTTAATGACACCCCAAAACGTGTGCTGGGGACCATGATCGATGCTCATTTGCTACTCCCGACCTTGAGTTGAGTCTTACCATAAGGGCCACTGCAATAGCTCATTTTCCTATGGAAATTCGCTAATAAAGAACATGAGTGTAGCCTACAAAGAGATTTTTAAATTTGTTTGACCTTCAAAACCTTTCATGGCTTAACTGAAACTGTATAATTACTATAATTATTATATATAACAGTTATTATTACTGTAATCCAGTTAGTATAATCCCTTTAGTTCGGGGTTTTACTGTACTATACTGATAACCTATAAAATATAAATTTACCTTTTTCTTCTCTTGAGATCGTAGTTTTACAATATCAGAATCCTCTACAGGACCTAACCTGTTTTCACTGATATTTTCTCCGTTTGTTTTCCCTTCTGTTTCTGTAGAGTTCGAGTCATTTTTCTCCTCCAGTGTTTCTTCGTTTGCACTGTTATCACAAAACTCAATTCTTCTTTTATCGAACACGGATAATATTTCTTCGCTCTTTTTGAAATCATATTTCTTTTTCCTCAAATCAGTTTGTACTTCTTTAGATATAGAATTTAACGTGTGTAATGTTTTATCGTTAGACCATTTTGTGAACAAAGTTTTGTCTATTTTGTTTTTACCTTCAGGCGTGATATGTTCAGATCCAAACCTGGAATCAATATATTTGATTTATTCACATGTTCCAAATATTCGAAGGAAAAAACAGAACCCTTATGGGATCAATAATTTGTCCATGGTATTCTGTTTTATCACAGTAAAATACCTCAAAAAATAAAAGTATCAAACTTAATTAAATTTGAGCTTTACAAAGTACACTAACACCCAATAATCAAAAATCCAAAAATATTTTACTATTACAGTACAGTCTCGCTAATCCGGACTTGACGGGACCGGACCCTGTCCGGATTAGTGAAAGTCCGGATTAGACGGAAAAAGCCTAAAAAACGCATGAAATGTATACCGTTTGTGTTTTTAGTGAGAAAACGTATTAATATTGGTGTTTTGGTAATACAGTATACAGTAAATATCAGCGACCACAGAATTAAATAGACTAGTCAAGTCGAACGCAAGAGTGAAGCCAGTTTTAGAGTCAAATACTTACACAATATGACGGATGCAAGTCGCGAGCCGAAGGCCGGCCGCCCGTACATGTTGCCACATTACCCGCGAAACGAAGCTAGTGTTCTAACTGTTGTATGATAGAAACTACAACAGCAAATTTTTTCAAAAAATACTTTTTAGAAAATTTAGCTTTTCAGCTACATTTCTCTCGCTTGCATGACGCACCTGCCCTAAAAACAAAATATTTTCTCGCAATGCAACTTTTTGATGTCACGAATTAAAAAGTATAAAAACGTTTGGACTTTATTCGATTTTTAAAGTGCAAACCATTTTTATTTTTAAATTTTGAACACACCATTAGCGTCCCACACTATTAAACTGTAACTTTGTCAAATTTCAAAGATTTTTGAGCGTTTTCAGCTATTGAAACAACAGTGTAAATAAATAGGGCGCACTGAAAATTTCACTCCAGACGTCTAACGAGAAACAAATCAAAAAGGGACTGTTGATTCAACAGGTAGTTAGACAGACAGTCTGCAGTCAGGTATAGTGCGGCGAGCTGGTGAAGTGAGTCACTTCCTTGAAATACTTTGGGACAAAAGATAATTGGCCGACCCTTTCTATCCTCGGCTGAGCTTTCTCTTCACGCTAAAAATAGCCAAAGACAAAATGAACCATTAACTATTTTCGCTCTCGGCAAACAACAATTGCGTGTACTGTACCCAGTAAAATACTGCAATTTTTAGTTTTTTTTTAGGGCCGTCCGGATTAGCCGGAAGTCCGGATTATCGGAGACCGGATTAGCGAGACTGTACTGTACTTCCAAAGTTTGGTTCTCTAAAAAATAAATATTTTATTTAAGATTAATTTTAAGATTTATATATGAAATACTAGCTGGCCCAATCCGGCTTTGCACGGATAGACAAATGAAAGTTAAATGTATATTAACAAAAAATATATTATAGCAATAAATATATTGCACTATGTATTTCTTATAGGGATTTTTAGTAACTTTGACCCCTAAAATTTCGAATTTTTTTAACCCTTTCTTAGCGAGCACCTAGTGCCCTAGAGGAAGCTGCATACTAAACTTCATTCCAATCCGTTCGGTGTTTTTTTTTTTTAGTAACTTTAACCCCTCAAACCCCCCTAAAATTTTGAATTTTTTTAAACTCTTTCTTAGCGAGCACCTAAGGCCCTAGAGGAAGCTACATACCAAATTTCATTCTAATCTGTTCAGTAGTTTTAGAGAAATCATGATTTAGTAACTTTAACCCCCCCCCCCAAACCCCCTAAAATTTCGAATTTTTTAAAAACCTTTCTTAGTGACCACCTATGGCCCTAGAGGAAGCTACATACCAAATTTCGTTCCAATCCGTTCAGTAGTTTTTGAGAAATCGTGACAGTGAGTCAGTGGATTTGTATATAGATTTTTATTATTTATTTATTTTATTTTACTGTCACATTACATTTTATATTATAGCTATAGCTATAAAAACAGGTAACATTGTCAACAAAACATAGAAAATATAAAAACAGGTAACATTGTCAACAAAACATAGAAAATATAAAAACCGGTAACATTGTCAACAAAACATAGAAAATATAAAAACAGGTAACATTGTCAACAAAACAAAACATAGAAAATATAAAAACAGGTAATATTTAGAGTGCCTTAAAGCTAATTTATACGAACCTAATTACAAATTTAAAACATCACATTATCATTTAAAAATTAATTTACATTATAGTAAGCTTTCCCTATCAAAAACTCTTTTACACATTTTTTAAAAAAACAAACATTTTTAATTTCCTTAATATGCAGAGAAAGCTTATTGAACATTTTTTTGCCCATATATTCACTTGTTCTTTCATATATATTAAGGCGATGTTTAGGTAGTTGGAAGTTTATTTTGTTCCTAGTCCCATATTGATGAACATTTTGTTCATCCAACAAAACATCATGGTTGGCTTTAATAAATAATAAATAATAATTTCAAAATATACAAAGATGGAAGTGTCAACAGTCTCCTCTCCCTAAAAATTGTTTTGCATGAACTAGTTTTACTCAAACCATACATGCAACGGACATACTTTTTCTGAATTAAAAAAATTTAAATTAATCCTGTTGCACCTCCCCAAAGCAAAATGCCATATTGCATGACAGAGCAAAAACTGCCATGGTAAATCATTACTCTGGTTTTTAAATCAATTGTATTTCTCAATACCGACATTTGGAAGCATGAAGTATTAAATTTTTTTGAAAGTATCTTAAAAAAAGGCTTCCAGTTCAAATTTTTGTCAATATAAAGTCCCAAAAATTTTGTTATATCTACGGAATTATGCTCTACACCTTCAAAACTGACCTTCATTTCTATTGGCTGTCTACTCTGCCAAGATTGAAATTTGATGATTTGAGTTTTTTTACCATTTAACTTTAACCCATTTGCAGCAAACCAACTAGAAAGTTCATATATACATCATTAGTCGATCTGTATAGATTGGTCGATATATAGATTTTAAAATATTTATGATACTGTTGTTCAAAAGGGCTTTATTTACGGATATAAAAATGATCATCAACTCCTATAAAAGCGAGCGGATGTACGTATGTGAGTAACATATAACAGCTGATTTCTCCCATCATCTGTAAACACTTAACAAAACCCAGCGTAGATTACACTTTGGGGTTATGTTTACAACTTTAATCGTTATAATTTCTAGTGAAGTTGATTTTTTGGAAATATGAGTTATAGAACTCATAAGCTATAATAAGACTTGCTTTGAGGTTATAAACTGTATATAAATACAACCTTTTACCTTCAATATATTCGTTTATACAAATTTAAAGAAGATATACCTATTCGTTTAGCTTCGGAAACATTTGTACATCTTCGAATAACATTTTTGATTATTAATTTCTTCACTATAATATTAATAACTTATAAATCATTTGATCTATCAATATGAAATAAAAAACAATTAAATGATAATAATTATATCTTTCTTTAAATATATAATAACTTATATAAATACCAAATTTTTACAAATAGGCCTACAGTTTTACAATCCTTATAATTCTACACATTTACAGAGTTAAAAATCCCTTCATCATAGTTGGGTAGGCCTAGATAAAGTCTGTTGTTTTAAAATACTATTTTTTTAAATGTAGTATTTCTGATGTGTGTATCTAATTAATCTGCCTTGATTTTTCACAGGGGCTTACTAGTTTTTATATACTTTAGTAACATGTAATTTTCAAGTTACAGTAGCTCCTCTTTAGTCCCAACTAATTGGGATCAAGACCAGATCGGATTTGCAAAAATTCGAATTACCGGGTGTTGCGTGTTTACAAGAATAAATAGGGCAGAAAATCATAAATTAGTTCCAGTACAGTGTTAGGAATAATTGCATAAGCGAAGGATTAATATTAGAATTGGCTTTATTATTATTATTACTATTAGGAAGCAATGTAAAGCTTATAAGTCCCAAGAAGAGAACCTAAAGTAGAAGCTATTGCGAAAGATATAAAAAAGTGTTGCAATAGCTGAGACAAGCAAAATTCTAAGTTCAGTAACCTGGATGGTTATATATACTCTTGATTGACCTAAAAAAGGGGTTAGTCTTTTGGAGACACCACGGGGGCAGCGGAAGCTCTGCTCGTCGATAAACTGCTGTTGGGAGACCTTTGCCTTGAAGGGACACGGTGACAAGGTGGGCAAATAGAATATATAATCATTCAATACGGTTACATAAAGGTGATAATTTGGAGCCAATTAATTTATATATCATTATGTTTAATAATCCTGGTACTTAGAGTGCTCTGTCTTGGGACTTAATTAGTCGGATATGATTAGGATTAATAAGATTGTAGAGTTCGATCTTTGTATATTTACATTATAGTAATAAGTAATTTAGTGTGATGATATAATATATATATATGTAGGTAAAGTTGTGATTAGAAGTTTAGAGATTAAAGTAATTAAATAATACCACTGAACCACCATCGATGTTGTAGATTAATTTATGAACCCTGGGCTTGTATAGTTCGACCCCTAACCCCCTATTACATTACATTATACTACATAGCAAGATCTTGCAGGTATGTGTGTGTCGTTGATACTCTTTGGCTTTTATTAATTTTTTTCGTTGGGTTGCAACGATAATAATACTAATAGAAATATTTAAGAAAGGTTTTAAAAAAATAATTTTCGAAGTAATAAAATAAATGCAAATGTTTGAATTTAAAACAGTATTCAAATTTCACTTACCGGCAAGAAAGTCCTCTAGGACAATGTCCTCTGACAGAGTAGATGTAACAAGTACTTCCAATATCAGCTGGTTTATCTTTAAGATACTGCTGCACATCATGCAGGAAGAAACATTTCTCTATTGGACAAACTTTAGGCGACTGAGGATCAGTTCCGTCTAAATCTGTTTCTGTGTTATCGATCAAATAACAGCACAGTTTTGAGTGCTTTGCGACAGTAAATGTTGGTCCTCGAGCCTTGTTTTGACCTGAACAAAATCATTTCAAAAACGTAATTGACATTCGCAGATTAATTCGAATGTATGAAAGTGTTTTTAAAACCGTTTAAAAAAACCATTGAATAAAAAATGTTTATAACAAAACTTACCACTGTACCATGGGTTATACAAACAATAATACATTATCTGCAATGAAAACTAAAAACAGAGTGGGGCTGGATAAAAAAGAAATAAAAACATTGTAATCCAGTGTGAATAGGCTGAATGACTCATATAAAATACACATTGAACTGTTGAATGATTTGTATCCCATCCAACAATATCATGAACAAATTAATCACAATTTCATTAGTTTAAAATCATGGAGTCATTAAAATAGTACTATTTAATAAACGGTACCAGAAACTGGCACTTCCTTTCTCAAAAACATATTTAAATTATTAACCCGTTAAATAAGGACGGACATGTGAGCTTGACACTGAACACTATGAGAAGCGGCCAACGCACAGTGCATTGTACTCCAACCCCCGTATTGGGCATATTTTCAATACACAATGCATTGCGTGCTTCGCACGCCAATTTTAAGCATATGTACTATGGAAGCACATGTGCGTCCGCTTTAAAATATTAGTGATTATTACGTAGAAAGGTTAAAAAATAAAGTAATTTCTACTCATTTAGGCTATAAATATAAAAAATGTCAGATATTAGCATGGGAAATACGAAATTTGTGTAGCAGTGAACGTGTTAAAACAGATTTACTGTGACTTCATAATTGTAGGAGAGTAACTAGTAAATATTATTAGTAAGAGCTAAACGAGAATTTTTTAGAAAGATGTGGTTTTTTGCATATGGTAGGGTACATTAAGGGCTACAAATAAGCCAAATCTGATAAAAATCGTTAGAGTCGTTTTTTATTTTTAAAAATAACTGATTTTTGGAGGTTTTTTGGTCAAAAAGGGGGTTGTTTTTCAAAACCTTTTTCCGTGCATCTATACAGGCCTAATTGACATGATTGGTGCAAATTTGTTCGAAATTGATCGAATAGTTTTCTCTCTAGCTTTGTATACATACAGACAGACATTTTGTAAAAACCACTTTTTTGGACTCAGGGGGTCCCAAAACGGATATTTCCACAAAATTCTCAACATCGATTTTTTTTGCGATCACTATACTTTCTCTCTATACTATAGTATAGTGAGAAAGTAAACAAAGACATTGTTAGGAATAACCGAATAATTAGGTATATTGTTAGATTACCCCACTACCCCGGTAAACAATTTGGCAGAGGGTTAGCTTGTTGTATGAGTCTGAATTTGACTTGAAAACATAAAGTCTTTTGCGGACTCACATTTTGGACTATTAATTTGGACAGACAGTTTTGTAAGTGTGGTTTTTTAGTGTATATATAAAAATACTGTAAATATGTAAATATTGTTACAATTTTTTAATTTCATATTTAAAAGTAATTTCAAAAAGAAGATTTTTCCTTAATACTTTTTTTTTTGCTGTAATAACATTGTTTAAATATTTGTAGGTCTAGGTAGTAATAAATGTATTGTTACAAAGTGATTTAGAGCACTGTTATAATAAACTAATTATGTATATGATGCTTAAACCTAAATACCGGTTCTGGATTATTGTGAATTGACTCAGAATCTTCACCAAATGTTCTTTATAGCACATCTTTAATCTATATAATAAAAGCGAAATACCACTCACTCACTTATCACGATTTCTCAAAAACTACCGAACGGATTGGAATGAAATTTGGTATGTAGCTTCCTCTAGGGCCATAGGTGCTCACTAAGAAAGGGTTTGAAAAAATTTGAAATTTTATGGGGGGTTTGGGGGGATCAAAGTTATTAAAAAACGATTTCTTCAAAACTACCAAACGGATTGGAATGAAATTTGATATGTAGTTTCCTCTAGGGCCATAGGTGCTTAATAAGAAAGGGTTTGAAAAAATTCGAAATTTTAGGGGGATCAAAGTTATTAAATCACAATTTCTTCAAAACTACCGAACGGATTGGAATGAAATTTGGTATGTAGCTTCCTCTAGAGCCATAAGTGTTCACTAAAAAAGGGTTTTAAAAAATTGGAAATTTTAGGAGGGGTTTGGGGGGATCAAAGTTACCACCACCATGGGCAACACCGTACGGGTCAGCTAGTTACATATAGTTATACAGGGTGTTTGGTAGTCAGTGTCAAAAATTTCAAGGCGTTATGTTAACCTGCAACAAAACCACACAATTTGGACAGTTCTATCTCACACCACCTTCCAGAAACAGTCATTTTTCGAATTTTTTCAAATTTCTTGACATTTTCCATGAAAATTTAATTTTTCTCAACTTTTACCAAACATGTTGTCACTTTTTATGACTTTTTTGGAAAGTACGCAAAATTTTCTATCAGAATAAGTATAGTTTGCCACAGTCAAGCCCTCTTAAAGCCTTGTAAAATCTACTTGAAAAATTTTTTTTTATATCATTAAGAAAAGGTCGCTACAACTTACTTAAGAAATTTTTCTTATGCGTCACACAACAAACTGTCACAATAAACTTCCCCACATCTTAAGCTTTAACCCTCTAACTGTCAGACCACTCAAATTAAGTGGTCTCAACGCCCTGCCGTAGTTAATTGTGTAGTCTGTTGCAATATATTATGTATTGAATGTACGAGGGTCATTCAATAAGTAACGAGACAAATTATTTTTGCACAAAAACGGTTTATTGAATCAGTACAAAACATTGGTTACTTTTCAACATAGTCCCCAGCAACACTTATACAAGTGTCCCATCTTTCTGCTAATTTGTAAATGCCCTTGGCATAAAATTCTTTAGGTTGATCTCGAAGCCACTTTTGCACCTGATTTTTTACCTCTTCATTGGATTGAAAATGTATCCCTCGTAGACCATCTTTAAGGGGTCCAAAAAGATGGAAGTCTGATTGAGCGAGGTCGGGGCTGTAGGAGGGATGTGGAAGGATCTCCCATCCCAGTTTCTGAAGTTTTTCTTTCGTCAGCTGTGCCGTATGTGGACGGGCGTTGTCATGAAGCAAAATCACACCTTCAGTTAAGAGCCAACGGCGGTTCGTTCGAATTGCAGGTCTTATCTTGTTTTCCAGCATGTCACTGTAGTACTGGCTGTTGATTGTTCTTTGGCCTTCAAGAAAATCACAATAAATTGGTCCCTGAAAATCCCAGAATACTGTAAGCATGACTTTACCGGCAGATGGCTGGGTCTTGAATTTTTTTTGAATGGGAGAAGTCGTATGCTTCCACTCAAGGCTCTGTCGTTTTGACTCTGGCTCATAGTGGTGGATCCATGTTTCATCACACGTTACAATTCTTTTGAAAAAACCTTCTCCTTCAGTCGAATATCGATTTTTAAACTGTTGACTGATTTGAAGCCGGGTTTCTTTGTGAGCGTCCGTGAGTTGTCTGGGCACCCATCTCGCACAGGTTTTCTTGTACTGCAGCTTGTTATGAATAATGTTATGGACAGTTCCAACACTCGCGTATACTTTTTCACTTATCAGTTCAACGGTGATACGCCTATTGTGCCGAATTAACCCGTCAATCCGAGATTCGAGAGAGGAAGTCCCAACTTCGATCGGTCGTCCACTGCGTTGCTCGTCAGAAACTTTTGTACGGCCACTTTGAAACTGTTCTACTCATTTGTAAACGTTCGAACGATTCAAACAATTGTTCCCGTACACTTTTAACATTCTTTTGTGGATGTCACTACCTTTCTCACCTTCCGCGACTAAAAATCTGATCACGGCACGTTGTTCTTCCATGGTGCAATTCTCGAGCAGACTTGCCATCGTTAGCAGAGTAAATTTGAGGTTATGTTAACAAAATATGATTGAACAGCTGATCAATTGTCATCGCAAGGTTGCCAACTTTATGTCCTGAAAGTTTTGTACTGATTCAATAAACCGTTTTTGAGTAATAATAATTTGTCTTGTTACTTATTGAATGCCCCTCGTAGTCTGTATTGAATATTTCACCCACTAAAAATCATCCAATCGCAATAAATCAAAACCCTTTGGAAAGGTAACGATCTAAACTATATTTTTTGTATTTACAAGTTTTTTCTAAAACGTATATTTACATACGTAATCATCGTCGCAGTTTATTAGTTTTCTACAAATCAATCGGCGCCCGTACATTCACCGGATTTCGTCATAAAAACACAACGAAATAACGCATCTTTCTTCTCTCTCTAAAGCCCGCCCAGTACTTCTTCTAAATTAAACCTAGATATCGTTGGATTCTTCACAATTTCAACTATCTAACACTGCCATCCAATCTAAAATCGGACAAATAGTTCTAAATTTGTGGGGCGTTTTGTAGACCCTTGCAATTGGTCAGTTTTCCAACCAATACACAGTGTTACTTACACGTGATATCTGTGTGACCTCAATCTATTTTTAGAGATATTTTGGTATCTTTGTAAACTTCAAGCTAACTTTCCCTGTAAACCAAATATGCCATATTTGAACAGTTTGTTGTGTAGGACCGTGGGAAAGTGACTGCTAATACGGTCTCATCTAACGTTTGAATATGAACCCTAACTGACTTTTATAACATTGCTAGACATAGGAGTTTGCGCGCGCATCTTGTGTAGCTTGTATGGACGAGAGATTTCTATATT
>JAGFPH010025826.1:0-10680 GCA_018207615.1 Philaenus spumarius
TATAAATAAATTAATATTTCAATTACGTGGTAATATCGAAATATTCTAATGATGTAACAGGAGTTGAATTTGAGGTATAGACTCTGTCGTTTCTCAAATCAATAATTTCAGTTTGAAGTATCATGCGGAAGTGTACAACGGATTCCGAATCCAGTCATACTTTTTGATGCCCAGGTCCGGAAAGTATTTGCGGAGAGCCAGTTCAAGTTTATCAGGTGATTTTTAATGCCTTGCGAAATAGGACGGTTCGAATAATTTATCTCACCAGAAACCCGTGGAAACATATCAGTTCGAAATTCTTCAGCCACATATCTATATTCTCTTCAAAGGTAAAAAGTTTGTCTGAGGTCGTTAAAATACTGTCAGAAGGACCTTATAGCATTGCTTATAGACAGAGTTGGCGTGTTGGAAAATGTCAGCGAAGTAGGCTAGTCTCGTCCTCCAGTCGTCGTCTGTCAAGAGAGCACAAAAATCTTCATGACTTTCTCGCATGAAAAGAGCAAAATTTATTTTTTAAGCTCATACAATTTAAGACAATAAATGTAGTTTATTAAATTGTATCAAATTAAAATCATTTACGTTCAAACTTGACATTAAAAAAAAATGAAAAATAGGTAAAAAATAAACAAACCAAACAAAATTAGACTATACAAAAAGTGATTCTGATCTCAAAATCTTTCGGCACACTGGTAGCAGAGCAATGAGCTCAACTATTAATTTTCAATAGACGCATTTATTTTAGGTATATCAATAGTATTCTTAAAACTATTTATAGGCCTACACTTATTGTAAAACTATTTGTAAATTTCAACATTTTCGTCACAAATCTCAGAAGTCAATGAGTACAAACCTGAAATTTGATTTGGTAGTTAACCCCTAGGTGTTTGCTATATAAGAAAGGGTTGCTGCTAATTCCATACGCAAGAAACAACGAAAAATAAGACACATTATTTCATTCAAACCGAAACAATTACAAACTTGAAATTAGGTGTCGTAAATGTACGAGTATTAGAGAAAACCATGGAAAGTGGCAAAAGTAAACTTCAATATTTCTATCAACTCCCATAAAAGAGTATAGCGGGTGCGCCGATTATTTTGTCCAGCAGCTGCAATACTTCAACAACTATGTGAACCATTTAAGGTTATGTCTACGACTTTTAGGTTAAGTTTTGTGTTATTATAGAAATAATAATGTGCATTGATGCATCTGATTTGCATAAAAAATCAACACAAAACCAAGACTAGAATATACTTTAAGGTTATGTTTAATTTGATAAAAACTAATGTTCCCACTTAATAAACGAATAAATCAAACAATACAACTATGTACGTGAGCTATATACTCTTTTGTTCTAAAACGATTGCTAAAAAATATACATTGTCAACGATTTCTAACCTCAAAACATATCACATAGCCTACATTACTTATATAACACTTTGAAAATACCTGCACATGTTCAACGTGAGTAGGTACATAAAATTAAATATTTTATTACTAAGAAGGTATTTACACTATAATATAAGCTTTACAACATTTACCGAGTTAAATAACCACACAGCATAGTTAGGTAGGCCTAGATAAAATTTGTTGATTTTAAATAGTATTGTTTTAAATTAAGTTTTTCTGATTTGCACCTAAATAGTCTCCCTGCTGGTTTACACAATCACTTACTAAGTTAGTCTATAAAATATTTGCGAGATCTGACCAGATCTTTTGCTCCATAATTTAATTATTTCCCTATGATAAATAATTGTGAGAAATGTACGATAATTTCTGCTGTTAGTACGATTATTTCGTTGGTATCCTCCAATGTTCCGATATCGTTACTGTATATTAAACAACCCAACACTTGTTTACCCTAATTAAACCAGTATTCGATACAGGGAGACAGTTTTTCCAACATGGCTACAGTATACATAATTTTATCACGCAGCTGAACCGTTGACATGAGTTGAGCGAATTTCGAAAATTAAGTTTATACGTTTTAGAGTTTCAGCCAACTATTTGGGAAATTGATCTACTCATGAAGGTGCTGAATGAAGCCAGCGTATACGAAATATATTACTAGAATTTGTTTGCACCTCAGACTCACGCGCTGCTTCGTTCCGCTCAACGGAAAAACTCGCTTTGAGGTTGCTCTTCCACTTTGCGGCCTCGGATCAGAAGCTGCCCCACGGTAAAATCGCCCACGTGTATTTGAACCGGGTACTTTATTTCGTTTTGGATGCACCAGACAAGGTCGTGTAAAAAAACAAAATGTACAGAATAATCTCATATATCCTATCTTTTTTTTATAAAACCTAAAAAGTTCCATTCTAGTACGAAAAAACTCAAACAAATGTTTCTTCCCGTCAATAAACATGATTCGGGTTGTCTGATTTTTTGGCTAACGAACTCGTCCTTTCGACTTAGAAAACCAACGTGTGTACCAAAGTTGGACCAAATTAGACTTGAAACACATAAATACACACACACACACACTCACATATATATATATATGTTATATACATTTTTAGTGACACCCAAAACGTAATCTGGGGACCATGATCAGTGCTGCAATAGCTCATCTTTCGTACGGAAATTCGTTAATAACATAGAAAGCGTCGAGTTATACCTTTCTAGTAATTAAACATGGCGTAAGTTATCAAAGAGCATTCATGAGATTGTGGCCGGAACAAATGCCGTGAATAAGCCTGAGGAGTACCAATGGGCACCCCAGAAAGAGGTTTATGAACTCCATCGATTGTTTTCGAGTGATCGTTCTTACATAACTTTGGTAGTATCGATTAATAACATCGAGAAAGTAAGTACGTTTACATACTTAAAGAATGTATGGCACAATGTAGGCCTATTGTACGATTGTGATTTATATGAATGCTAGTAGTTAGATAACATAAAACAACAACTGTGCTAGACCAACAGTCCTGTTCGTAAACGAGCAAACTAATCAGCATAGACACTTGGTTTCAACACAAATTCTACTATTTTGGGCTTAAAGAATCTAAGCAAAATACGGGGTGTTTTAAAATGAATATCGGGGTTTTAAGATTGTGATAATTCAGGAGCAGTCGTACGGGTCCATATGTCCGGAAACACTTCTTTTAACAGCTACCCTCTAGTTCGTTTACTAAATCATTTATATCTCTTAACCGATTTCGTTGTAAATACCTAGTGTGACAAAAATAATAAACTTTTTCCAATAATCTGTTCCAAAATGGCGGCCATTTAAACATTTTAAATGAGAATAATTACAAAATTACATTTTTGTAGTCCTTTTAAATTTCCTACCGAATGGTATAAGTTAACTGTCAAGACTGTCGAACAAAGGGTAACAGTAAAACAGCGATCATAGGAACAAAGCGTAGGCAATAATTAATTTGCGGCCACCATTTTGAAACGATTTATTGGAACAAATTGATTATTTTACATTGATGAGTAACTGGCTACATTTCAACTGAATAGCTTTAGCTGATCTACAAATATAAATTATTTATTAAATCATCAAAATGGTGGATAGCTGCTAAAATAAGCGTTTCCGGACTAATTTTAAAAGAAATTTTTCTATATTTTGACCCATATGACCACCTCCTGAATTATCTCCGCATTACTGAATCACCCTGTATATTATACCAGTAAATAACAATTTTATATCGAAGTTTTAGAACAAAACATGATGAAAACGACTGCACAGGTATGTTAATTGCTGTATTCATCGACTGCCAAAGACTAATAATGTCCGTTTGTCCATTCTGTTTAGACTTTCGATGAACCGTCCAACGTACTTTCCAAACTCAAGTTTTCTTTCTGTTGACGTCGGATAGGAAGCCTTTCAATTGACCTTAAAATTATAACAAAATGTCACGAGCCTATTTGTACTTAGAAACCAATAGTTTTATAAACCGGTTTTACTGCAATGCGTCCGACATGATGAATGATAACATTTCGAAAGTGACATTTATAGGCCGCGGTTGATTCTGTCACCGACTGCAAGATTTTCTCTTGTCGGTATTTTGATTTCCTGCTCGTACAAGCCTAGTTGTATTTTATAATTGACTTCTTAACGTATATAAATGTAGGATGTAGTTAACTTTGACATTTATATATAAATGCGATTTACATTTTGCAAAGCTCAAACATTTCCTCGGATTTTCCTCAGAACCGTGAGATATACAAACGTCACAGTATTCATTGAAGGAAAAGTCCTTCAAGTAAGTTGCCTTTATTAATTCTTCGTTCACAAATCTTTTCCTCGTGTAAAGTTTATTTTGCCCAGGCTTTTACAGCTAAACCCGTACAGTGTGTATATTAAGGTTTTAATCTAGTTTTACTATTAAGTGTCTACCTAATATTCAGCGTTCTTTAGAATTCAAGAAGCTGTTTCTTAGTCATCAAAGTTTTTTCTTCTTCATGGCAAAACACTTTACAGGTTTACATAACCGCTTGATCATCATAAGTATATGTTCCATCTAAAATTAGTTAACTATAAAAATAAACGGAACGCTCCACAACCTTAAGGCTCGACTCCAGCGTTTCAAACTATAGCGGTATTCAAACAGTGTAGTTTCTTATAGCTGAACCCTTGCCTAATTTAAAACCATTTGATAAATCCATCTTTTGTAATTGTGTGGTGAGAAACAAACTGAACATTCCTTATGAGGATCCCGTTTGCGATTTATTTTTAATTATAATTTTTTTACTGTTTAAAGAAACAATCAAACTTGGTGCTAAAACAAGTCAATTACATTACAAGTGCACGGGATATTCAAAAATGTTAACGCAAATCGGTGCAAATTGTGATTGTGAATAAAATGAGACCTTGCCGACAACTTAATGATACAAAATAAACGAAATATGGTTTTAAATTTAACATTGATCTTACAGGATAAAAAACCATGCGACCGCCACTATACAGCAGATCCTTAAAGCAAATGATAACTATGAACTTAGGAGATGAAATAAACTCAAACAAAACGCGTTGTCAATTTATTTAATATATATGAAATAGCAAAAGTAAACCCATCACATTTCGGATTTAATGGGTTAAAATTTGGTAAGTACCCCATGTACAATAAATTCATCTACCTTCCTTCAAGCTAGAATTGAAATTTGGTACTTATTTTTCTTAGGTGTTGCACAAAAGAAACCCTGGGTATTGCTATTATTTGATATTTTCTTTCTTCAAAGATGTAGGATTAATCACGTGATGAGCTCAGGATCAGGGTTAGGATTAGGTGTGCTATATGTCTCTGAATATGTGAGTAGTCCGACGACTATCTAGAAGGCAACGGTAGGTACCGGCAGAATTTTGGGCACGATTGGCGATCACTAAATCCTAAGGGACTCGTGGTAACTTACGGCCTAATTGTTTATGGGTGTATTTTGTCATTTAATTGTGTGATGGCTGACTGTACGTGGGTGCCGAGTTTACGGGGGCCCTTATGTATGTAGTCCCGTATAGAAACCAAAATAGAGGTTTATGGGTGAGTACTGAGTTTAGATCGCCTTGTAACCCAATTGGTACCTAGTATTAACCTTAAGTACAGCCGGTACCTCCTGTTTCCTTGTACATCATCGTTGGAATACCCACAGATTCAGTGACACGCTCAGAGATTCACACCCAATCCTGATCCTGAGCGCGTAACAAACATAACCTTAAAGCTAAAATCGTAAATAATATTAAATGGTCTAAATAAAATTATTAAATTTGTTACAAAATAGGGGAAATTTAATCCCAAACAAGAAACCTAACCTAAAACACAAGTACAAATAGTTCCAAAGTATGAAATCAGCTGTTAATGGAAATACCCTTGAGGAAAAAGCTGATTAGTATTTCAACACTGGTCATCTTCAATCGTCTGAGTTATGTAATTTATATTGACAAATATTTTAAACTGCGAATAGTTTTGTAACTATTTATAGGCCTAACATTATTTTCAATTATTAGCGAATTTCTATAGTAAAGATGAAGTATTGCAGTGACTCTTATAGTGAGACCTAAGGTTGAGAGTAGTCAATGAGCACCAAGAATATTCCCAAGAGCACGGCTTGGGGTGTCTTTAAAAATGTTTGATTATATATGTATGTAATATGTGTTCGCATTTTACGTCCGACACATTTTGGTTTTCTAAGTCGCTCAGATGAGTACGTTAGCAACAAAAATCCAACAGCCGAATGCATGTTTTTTACCGATTGTAACAATTTTATGAAAGTTTTTGTAATACAACTTTTTTTCTAATGAAACTTCTTGGGGCTAAACGTAGTGACATTATTATGCACATTGTGTTTTGTTTTTTAACGACCTTATAGCCCTCCTGGTTCTAGAAAAATCTATTCAAACGTAAAATACCATAAAAGTACAATAAAAAGTGATTTAATCCGAGTTCGCAAAGTTAAAGTGTAAACGCGCAAAACGAGTGTCCGCTGCTAGCTGAACGAAGCAGCGTGTGAGACTGGGTCTAGAGGCTGAGCCCCTGAGGTGGAAATAATATCTATTAATATATTTCGTACACGTAGGAAGCTATTCAGCGCCTTCGTGAGTAGACACATTTGTCAAGTAGTTGAAAAGCTAAAACATACAATACACTTAATTTTGGTTCAGCTGCGTGATCGAATTATTTGTAATTGTCATTAACTTCCCCACTAACTTGAAGTTTCGCTTGAGTATAAGCAAGGCCGATTCTACTACAGGCCGGAAGGCTGCCCCCTTCCACAATGCTCTACGTCACAGCAGCAGTGTCACCCGTGTCAAGTGATTTGCCGCGATTTGTCAGTCCTAACCTCCTTGACTGTTGTTTGTGAAAGAGTCTGCCTTGAATATGTGCATAATCTAAATTTATTTTTTCGTAATTACGTGTAAATGTTTTATTAGCCTGTTATTTATTGTGTCTAGTCAGGAATTTCTCCTAGGAAAATTCCAAACTGATTCCGCCTGTATAGACAAATGAATGGTTCATCATACCACGTGACTGACTCAGATATTGGAATCTGAAAAGAAATTGAAAGCGCTCAATCTAATAAAATTTTTACCTCCTCCTGAAGGGACAATTTTCCTTGAAGAAAATTTGTTTGGCATTAGACAATAATTATACAGAAGATGACGATGCTGACTATTCGATTTGCGAAGAATTTTAAGACGTCGTAGAACAAAACCTGGCATTAGTTTATATTGGTGGCTACATATGCATGAATCTTAAAAAACGTTGGAAATATGAGAACTGCTATGCCATTGTATCTCAAGAAAAGGACATTTCAATTCAGTATAATCATACACAAGCATTTACTGACTTAATAAATAGGGGGAATTTAAAATACCCCACTGATTTTACAATAGATTTGTTGTACACGTTGTTTTAAAATTTTAAAGTTTTAATTGAGCACAGGTTTGAAAAACAATTTTTGATGTGTGGTTGTCAGAAAAGGCTGTTAAATTTCTTGACACAAGAGCATTATGCATCAAAGACAACTGTCCAAACTGTAAAAGGCTATATTCTAAGAGAGCTTTTGAGATAATCTTAATATTCTCAAATATACTTCTGAACAACTATACGAAACGAAGCAAAATCGGCCCTCCAATAAGAGAGAAAACTTAGCAAGTTTCAGTAACAGTACCCTAAGTATTCCTTAATCATTTTTATACTGTTAGTAAAGTAACAATTTTGATAGTTTTGTAACTAGTTAGTATTCAATAAGGGTTCTGTACATTGTTTGGTTTAAGTATTCAAAATTGAGCACTTATTTACAACATTTGTTTAATATACTAATATTTCGTTAACTGTATTTAATAAAACGCGTTTGCTATCAGCAACTATCTAAGAAGCTGTGTTCCAAATTTTATTCGCAAATCATTTTTTACCGAATAAAGATAATAGGAAAGTAATTTGTATAGGCCAAAGGTATTAAAACTTGTTGTAACAATCTGACTTTTTTATATTATTATTATAGATATGTTTTCTATTTGTGATTAAAATTTTATTAAAATCGGTTAAATATTGTTAAAGTTATTCAATTTTTACTGGAGACATGAACAAATTTTATTCACAAATAATAAACAGTTTTCATTTAACATCCTTATAAGTTAAATGAGCGTTTGTAGTTACGCGCGGTGTTTCTCATACGACAGCGAGTGTCGCGGTGGATCGGGCAGTGTGACGTCACGATCTCAGCCTTCCGGCCTGTAGTAGAGTCGGTCTTGGTATAAGCCGCTGACGGATTGTCTAAGGAAAACTCAAATTTTGTTTAAATTTATAGATGATCTTAATAAGCTAGTGAAATCTTAATTTTAATCCGCGAATACGGGTACGGCAGTTGGGGTACATTAAACTAAAATTAAACACATTTACAAAGGAAGACATACTGCATATACGCTCTCTCTCACACTGTGATTGGTTGGTACAACGGCGACGCACTTTACTCAGGAGAGAGTTTTTAATACTGCGATTGCGATCGCTTGGTAATTATTTCCACATGCCTTCTTCGAGTTGTTATTAAACTGTTCAGAATTCAGTGCTTAGAATCTAGGCTGTTTACAGTCTACAAAAAAATTACAGAGAAAATGCATAAATATGATATTACTTCAAGTCTAATGAAACCTAATAAATAACTATTGAGCTTGAATTGTGATAAGATAATTCAAAAACTTGATAAATAAAAACTTAAACCCAAAATCTCACAATTAATAAGTTTACTATCTGAAACACGTTTCAACGACAATCTCGCCATCTTCAGTATTTCACGAGTGTAATCAAACTATAAATGAAGTTAAAAAGAACCTTTTTGCTATATTTTGGATTTATAGTGTAACGTTTAAAGAAATTCTCTTCATAAATTTAGTAACCTTCTTGCTTCGCAAACTATTTTACATTAAAGTTTACCATGCGGTATCTTTTACACAGCCAAGATGGCGGCTCTCCCTATGCTACTGCGCTGACGCAATAGTACAAATATATTTACAGTTAAATCTGAATAGTTCTTGTATACTTAAGTTATTTTGTATAAACAATTTAACTCGTTTAAAATTAAGTGTTTAATTACCATAACCACTGACTGACAAGCACACAAGCCACACTGGCAGTTGCGCAGCTCCCAGATAAAAAATGATTTACATTTAATGTAAAAACTACAAAAATATATGTCCTTTTCAAAACAAGATTACAGAATGTAAAATTTCAACTCATTGCCTCCAACTTTTACGCAGACGAAACTTCTCTGACAAAAAAATAAAAAAATTGTTGTTTACTAACTTTTTCATGTCATTTTCATTATTTACTTAGTTAAATGATGAAAAATAGTTTTACCATTAATATAAAAATAATCATGAATCAATGCAGTAACAATGCAACCTGTTTCAAATTGATTGAATGATCACAAATAATTTAAATCTTAGTTTAAGAAAATCGCTTTCGCTTACTCGAGTACGGATGAAAATGCGGCGACCGGAGAACTTGCCACAGCTAAGATGGCCGATCTAGCCTCAATGCCATTCGTATTGGGATGTCTACTCTATTCTTATTTAGTGCTCTGTGGTATCTTTCTCCTTCCTTACTTTCCCTTTTGGCTACCCTAAGCGCTAGTTGTTCGTCTTCAACGTTCGCACAGCGTCCATTCCGAGATTAGACCGACGGCGTTCTCTTAGAGTTATAATAACATGTACAACCTTTATTTCAGCATAAAAGATGCAGTTTCACCATAAAGTAAATGAAATAACCGCAAGTATACACGCGAGTTAGTTTATATGTAACATCAAAGTGCAGTGCTCCTAACATTATGTCGTTTGCTTAGATTTTTCTTTAAAGAAAGCTTAGGTTTTCCTGGTGTTAAAACCAGTTACTTGATTTACATTATTACATGGTTTAAGCCTTTAAAATGCCTTGAGATTACTACAAAATTACATCTATGTACCTATTATATTGCAGTAGTTAATTAAACATGCTATAGGTAGGTTAATTCAAATAAAATTTTATAGCCTTTTCAAAAATTATAACCTAATTCAAGATTTTAAACCTTTAAAGAAGCTTCTGTAACTATAAAAATCATCAGTTGCACCATATGTGAAGTATGTAAATTTAAATTTCATCATTTTGCACAACTTAGCTAGTTTTATAGCTCCTAAAGTTTTAAACAAGCCATATGATCAAGTTTGCTGTTTGAACTTTTTGTTCAAACTTGAACTTAAACTCATGGGATTTACAATTTTGATTATACAAATTAATTATAGTTATTCAGTATACAACCAAATGGACTTGTAATGTTAAAAAATATATTTCTGCAAATCATTTGCCTAAACTGCATTAACTGAAACATGATAACACATAACTTGTACTTGTTTTTTAAACTCTAAAGTCTTTAGTATAATTTCCACTGTCTATTATCTAAATCAGTTTTCATTTGTTTCTTTCTTGGCCGATGCCATTCTGGTAGAACTATGTGAGCAAACTCTAGTCTATGACAACTTTACTGCGGAACCCAGCTGTACCAACTTAAACTAACTAACCCTTCTCAAAAAACTATCCTGTGCAGTTATTATTAATGTTAACAGTTGTATATATACAGTGTGATTGAAAAGTCCCGGAACGGTGTAATATATTTTTTACCATTATAGATAAAGTAATGAGACTTGGTATATCAATAATAGCTATAAATGTCTACTCTTTTAAGGTATTATCACTTTTTTATCCCTTAAG
>JAGFPH010025829.1:0-10679 GCA_018207615.1 Philaenus spumarius
GCGCGCAGCGTTGCCATATCAACTAGTCTCGAACACTCCTGGTAATTTCGGCTCGAGGCTTGAGCGCACAGTTTAAAGAATTATAATTGCGTTGAGTCAGCCGCGTTCAGTTAGAAGCGTGGATAGAACGTGGCAACGTCGCACTAAGGCGATTGAACCTTTCAAGGTCTCGGTGTACACAAGCTCGTCCCTCAACGGTATTCTCTCGTAGTCTTTACTGTAGAGAACGGTTTAACCGATTGAGTTCAAACTTGTCATGAAGTTTAATCTAACAATGATCTATCTTAAGAAAAATAAGCGATTATATCCAATCTTGCGTTTCAAATGGTGGCTGTTTGATCGGATGAATGGTAATAATTAAGTTATGTGTAATAATTGGTTCGTTCAACTTGGCATCCTATACCAACACAGTAAACACAACAATATTGTGGTTAAATATGCTGTTATTATCTTTAAGTTATTCATATCCTTCGTCCGATTGTTTTGACAGTTACACCATTCGATAGGGAATCTAAAGGGCTACAAAAAAAGGTGTCTTGACATTTTGTGTTACAATGTACGTTTTTTGAGTAGTTTGGGTTTGAAATTTTAAAACAGTCGCCATTTCCAAGCGAAACGACATCATACGCAGTAAGTAGTTTGTTGTATATGATCATTCTGCCTTTAGAAGTAAATAGCTATTCTCTTAAGCGAAGTCAAAATAAAGTATAAAATCCCGTCTTTTTTCTTAAAAGACAAATTAGTTTGGGACTATTTAACTATAGAATACTAGGAGCTCCGCCCCAGCTAGCTTCCCTATGCAACCCCCTTAGAGAATCATGGCAAAGCCAATTCAAATTTATTACCGTATTGTATATTCTGAAATTTTCACGGAAATGACAACTGATTAGGGCAGAGGCACATGGATCTAAGAAGAGCGGTGGGGGTAGCAGTGAACTGTAAATAATGTAAGACAGAGATCGAAATAGACACGACCATCCCCAATAATTTGAATTGCGGAATGCGTTGCAATTTCACCATTAATATCTAAATATTCATTAATCAACATTTTAAACAAATTTTAGTATTGCAAAATAAATAATACAATATAAAATTTTATACCGAACGTTTGACTTATAATCACAGAATATTGAATAGAATAGAAGCGGCTCCAACTCCTTTGCCCTCAATAACACACACTTCCGCAGTTTAACAAACTTAACCTACACCTTCCACGTTACATCAGAACTCTCCATGTGTGTTTATGTTACTCCTTGTTTAGTTTTTGTTAATGGAGTTTATTTTTTTGTGTTTTGTTATTTGTTTATGTTATAATGCCTTGTTGTGTGGCCTTTTGTTGCAGCGTGAGAGAAGCGGATAAAACAGTTAGCCCTCCGATAACTTTTCAGCATTAAGTATCTATACTAATATTATAAAGAGGTAATTTTTTTATGTAGGGGGTAATCTCTGGAACTACTGAACCGTTTGAAAAATAGTTTTACTAATAAAAAGCTATACTATCCCTGAGTAAACATAGGCTAGAATTCATTTTGATAAAAGCATTTTTTATTTCAATATTTGTAAATTTAGTCAGAAAAAATCTTAGGTTAAGCCTAGACTGATGAATGATTACATGTATTTACATTTATTACCATAGCAACCAATTAAATGAAATAACAGTTAACACATCTGATTCAAACTGTGAAGTAATAATTATTTACATTTTTAACTTTTATTTTAGGTTTTTATTAAAGTGTAGACCTGAGCCTTGCTGGTTCTTTTAACCTTTATTATAACTGCTGTTACAAAATACACAAAATAATTTGATTTGAACATCATTATTTACCATCTTAGCTTTGGGGTTAATATTAATATTATTATAAAGAGGTAAAATTCATTTTTTTTGTTTGTTTGTATGTAGGGAATAATCTCTGGAACTACTGAACCGATTGAAAAAATAGTTTTACTAATAAAAAGCTACACTATCCTTGAATAACATTTTCCTTAAACAGTTAGTGAGCTGAAAATGTGTACAGTTATATTTTACAACATATTCTACATAAAAACAGTATCATAGATTGAAATTTTGTCGCGTGCTGTTAAGGGGTGAAAATGTAGTATACATATTGATTGTTATATTTTCCTTAACACTAGAGAATAAACCCTAATAAATTAAGGAATTTAAAAATAAGAAATCACTATGTTACATCCTAATTAAAATAAATAAGACATATTAGAATTTAATAGGGAAAATTTTTTTTTTTCGACAGATCAATTTTTAGAACAAGAAGCTCACTATCATAAAAGCATAGTGGTATATTATTTTAAAATAAGGATATTTCATTACATAAATAAGATCAACGATCAAATCCACAATAATAAAATAAGGTCGAGAAACAAAAAATTAGTATTGTTCCAAGGACAATAATTATTTTATAATAATCTATACTTAAATAGGCTACCTAAATAAAATATGTAAACATAAATACAATTTCAAAAATGCAATTTTTTTATGAAATTTACCCTCATACCAATTATGTTAACTATTTTAACCATTCGGACCATGAAATAAAACAAAATTAATGAAACTAAATTGTTAAGTTTCTAATATTTATTTCACTTAAACTTTTACACTGTGGACCTTGGTTTAAATAAGTTATTTACACCACTGTTATTGTTGAAACCTTGGTTCACTATGAAATAAAGGTAATATCAAAATCGTAATAATTGCATTTTATTTATTTTGTTCACTGTCCGAATATTAATACGTTTCACAACATTCAGAATTCATCAAAACAATTATTAATGTAATTGCATTAAGTAGGTCTAACTGAAAACTATTTGGGCTTAAGCCCTTGTAAGCTTCATTTGCACAAAAAAACACATTCCACAAAACACTTTGTGGGAGCAAAGCAGTTACAATTCATCATAAAAAGGTAATTGAGAAAGCGCTTGTGAAGGAACTTAGAGGGCAAGAGAGTGGGGGAACAGCTAGGAGATTTGACTCACATCACTCCACCCCGCCCGGCCTTGATGCCGGTTCTACTGTATTACATGTTCTGTGCTTATGAAACAGTAGGCCTAAGTCTTTTACATAATCTAAAAAAAAACTGTTAGTTTTGAAGAATAATTACCTGATTCTAAATTTGATAAATTTGTTGTAAATACTTTTTATAAACGTGTTTTGATCAAGAATATTCCTTACCTAAAATATTTATGTTATTTTTTATCTAAATCAGCTATTCCTTAATAATATATAACAACAGTTGTTTGCATTAAATCACCGATATAATGCAGTAAGTAGTTTTCGTTGATTTTTGTTTGTATTTTCTTTTAGTTTGTTAACCTAATCTAAAAAGCTTTTGGTTGAAAAGAAAAAATAATCTGTTTTTAAATTTGTTAAGTTGGTTACTATGGTAATAAATGCAAGCAAACATGTGTTGCTAAACTTTTGATCTGAATCAGCAGTTTTATCTGATATAGGGCTGGGAGAGTACATCAGATAATTTACACTACGATAAGGATTTAAAATCATTTTTTTTTTCAAAATTCTTTCTAAGTGTGCGTCAATGTCACCATAAGAATATACCTTTAATTTTTTTTTCTTGAGTAATTTTAGCTCTACGTTGTTTCTACAGATTTTCAATCAGGACAAATCCACCTATGGCCTATATATAGACAATACCCTCCTACTTATCCCACAATACCACTTACAATTATTACAAATTGTTCTAAAACCAAATCATCTCCATACGGGTCCACTTACTAATAACATTATTGTGATAATTATATTGCTTGCATTACTTAAAACAAAGAATTTTCCAAAACACACAGTTTTAGCGAGTTAAGAATCTCAGTTAGAGCTCCTTCATTAAGAATAGTGAGAGAACGCACTTACCTGACAAAATGTATAAATAATTACATGGGCTTTCCGAAGAATGCGATGCACCTGCTGCATCGGCCTCCAGGAAGGTGCAAGGTGCACGAAAATAGTCGGTTCGGATTTACAATCAACACTTTAATAGCCTTGACCGTTAAGCTCGGAGGCGCTTCAAAATGGGTTTCACAAAGAATTAATATTAAAAACTAAAATACAAACTTCTCATAAAATAACCCGACTGTTGGCTAGTTTTGTTCAATTTTTGTATTCATTATTAGTATGAATACAACCAACATTAAACAGTATGGTTTTTGAATAAATAAAATAAAAACTATAAAGCATATGTTCACACATTAATTTTACATATTTAAGTTTCATGTATTTTAAACGGTTTTAGTAGACATTTGAATGAATTACGAATAATTTATTTATAATTCAAATGACAGATTTCAAAGTAACACCAGAATTCTGCTAGTGGAAAACGTTATTGCCCTAGGTAGCTTGATTTTAACATTTTCAAATTTTAAACCACTGCTATATAAAACATTAAAATCTTAAATATTATTTGATCATTCTTTCTTTTTTAATTTAGAGGTAAACTCTGTTTTGGTGAAAAAAACTTTCTGTTTTAGAATTTTTTAAATTTTTACTTTCTTCTAAACTAGGCCTACTTGTTGTGTATAAAGCAACATTTTTTGCGAAAGTATTTTAAACATTAGCCTACCTCTTGTACCAGTCTTAGATAAAGACGAATAAATTAAATCAGAAGCTATACTGGGCCACATAAACTGGACATGTTCAAAGACTTACCTTGAAAACAAAATCGCCAAACTGCAGAAATGTCTCAGCTGATCACTTACAAAATCATTATGATACATTGAGGTTAACTCAATAAAGGAAAAGCTAGATTAGATTTAGGTTTATTAACCAAAATAAAAAAATATCACATGCCCTTAGTTACAAAAATGAAAAAATTTACATGCCCTTAGATACAGAAAATAGAAAAATGGTTTGTTTACAGTTTATAATTTAAGTTGAATTTAAAAGTTCCCTCCCTAAAAATTTAAAAGTTGAAAAACCCTCCCAATTAATAATAATTACAAAATGTATACAAAATATTATTAATTAAACAAAATTACAAAATTTAACATATAGTAGCATGGATTTATTAATAAGTAACATTTATGTCGTTGGCCAACTGTAAAGCTAAGTACAATTAAATAATAAAACAAAAAGCATTAAATGAAGTTGTGAGATGTCTCTCTATAATAAAAAAAAAATAAGTAGGGGTCTATATAATTTCTAAAAGAGTCCTTTAAGGACTGAGGTTCCAAAATTGCTATAGCGCTCCTCCAAGATTATTAATTTATAAAAGACATATATTAAATATTATACATTTCTAACAAGACACAAAACAGTACACAACCTATTCAAAAAAGTTTGCCAGAATTTTCACTACAGGTTTTAGTAAAATTTCTTTATAAAGTTCATAGCTATTTCAAAAACTAGGCACTGTCGCCAAAAATAACCATTAAAGTTGCATAGGTAGTCAGCAGATACATTTTTGTTTTTAATTTAGCAGAACATTTCTAACTCTTCATAGTGAAGTTGGATTTAGAAGTAGAACATGGTGTAGTAGTTGGATTTAGAAGCAGAACATGGTGTAGTAGTTGCACCAGTTATACACTGCATGTAAAACAAAATAACATGTTTTTTAGAATTAAAGTAGGCTTTCAAACCAAAACATAGTGAAAAGCCTTTAGGTTAAAAGTTTGCCTTTATAATATTTTGATAAGTTTTTAAAAAGCAGGATTAAATCAAAATGTTAACTGTTAATTGAAGATTTAACCAAAGATAACTTGTTAGCATTTTTCATGTTAACTTTAGCTGTTGTTACATATCTAGAGAGCACATGTTAAACTTTTAAAATGCTTCTTGCTTATAGGCTCAATATATTTCAGAGATATAGTTATTTAAATGATAGGTTTTTAAAAGCCCTTATTTGTTAAAAATTACACAGCTTTAAATTTGTAACAAAATTACATAAATTGCCTAAGCTAGGCTTTAGTTTGAAAATAGGCTAGTTACATTAGTTGTATACTGATTGTATTTTAAAGAAGGAAAACTTGAATAACATTGATATAAAAATATACTTAATTAATTTGAACTATTATTTATAATATTAAATGTAAACTTAAGTTCACATAGTTGTAAACTTACAAGTAAAGTTTTATAACAAAGGCAACGTTACATAAGGTGACAAGCAAAGACATTCCAATTTGGTAATATAAAGTTCACATACCTGGGTTTTAGTAGAATAGGACTTAAAAGAATAACATTTTAATTACTAACGCACTGTCGATCATATACTCCCGACTAATACATTTACAAAAATTAAGAACGGCATAAAGACAAAGCCATGACGTCTGTCGACTTGAACAAAACGGGAAGGTAATGGCTGCCTTTCAACGGAGTTAATACTAGGACAGGAGCCGGTCACGTGATAAACAGCTGGTCAGTCTCAGATATGCCTATGACGCTATAAACTATTGGTGTCTGTACGGAGTCGCCGTCTAGCGGGAAAAAGGGAACTACTTGAACTAGAAGAGTCGAATAGCAGACTGAATTGTCGGTAAGGCCGGGCGCCTATTACGAAACGTAACACTCTATAACATAACCACTAAATTCAAATGGTCTACATGTTTTTAATTTAAGTGTAGTTTTCTTACTAAAAACATTAGTTGAAATGGGTTTTCTTTATCCGAATCAAAGTACTTTAATATTATACTAGCACACAAATAATATAATTATTATCTATACTATTATATAAAAATCTAATGGTGTCTGTCTGTGTGTGTGTGTGTATGTGTGTGTGTATGTATGTTACTCAATCACGTAAAAACTACTGGATTTATTGAGCTGAAATTTTTCATGGATATTTTTAGGTTCCCAGATTAAAAAATGAGCATATTTTTATTTAGAAATTCCATCAGGGTAATGCCAAACTGGCTTTGAAAACTTCTTTAACCTTCAATTTTATCTATAAAAATATCAGCTGTTTGTATAAAAAGTTTAGCAACATGTCGTTTGTTTATATTCATTACCATAGCAACCAAATTAACCAAATTTATAATTCTATACTATTCTATAAACGAGGGAGTTCTGTATTTATCCAAATTTCAAAACGGCCGGGGTTGGCGTGCAGAGCACGGGTACAGCAGCTAGTTGCTTTATAATTGTAAGCAAACAAATAACTAAATTAATTTAAAAATTACATTATATTCAACAAATTTATACTAACAATCTATATATTTGTTTTTTTCCTGACTGACTATGACTGACATAGAATCAACCTAGAGCAAACGCTACTTAAGAATCAAATAAGGAATTTAATTCTTATTTCCCAATATTCTTATTGGGTCATAGACGCATACAAAGAAAGTATTTTGCAAAATTTAGATTTAAACAATAAAAATATGGAAAATTCGTGGATTTACTGCCAGTTGTATACCAGATAAAGTACAGTACGATTTTTTTAACCGTGCCCTCGGCCAAATTGTACTAACCTGAATGATAACGTTAGAAATCGCTCTTGTCTACTCTAGTTTTCTTCACGAAAACTGAGCCGAGCGGCGTGAAATAGCGAAAACCGAGCTTCAATAACACTGACATTTAATACACTTAGCAGCGATGTAAAATTATGAAACTTTCACGGATACGCAGATAAGAACCATACGATTCGTATGATGTAAAAGAAAATCCATTACAAAACCTATTTCATATTTTAAAAATCAATATTACAACAATGTACTTTAATAATGACATGAAATTTTCACACCGCTGGAAAGTTTTTTGTTTGTTGGTCAGAGATAAAGTGTTCGCAAGAAAGTTTTAGATAAAGGTCCAAATTAAATATTTTATTTGAAACATTTTTTCGTTTGACTTACGGTTTGCTTGGTACGGATGTCTGGAGTTAGATTCCGGGGAAAACTTCCTGCCTGGGAGGAAGTAGGCCTACTTGGTGTCTAGTATTTACCTTAACCACACCACAGTATTATTATTCGAATACTCGAACAAGAGACAAGTAGTCTATGACTCATTCAAGTAGTTTTTATTTCAATAATTTTATTCGAATAGTTATTCAATCATTTTTGTTTATTCGAAGTTTGTGGAACTGCCTTTACAATCCCTCCCCGCTACACCGCTAGCCCACCGAGCGCTAGCCGAGCCGAGGGCACGGTTAAAAAAATCGTACTGTATATAATTTACATCAAAAGCTTATCAACACAAGTTTGTTGAATGCATTTACATTCATTACCACAGCAACCAACTTAGCAAATTTATAATCAGTTTATTTTTCTTCACAACCAACAGCTTTCTTAGGTTAGGTTAACAAAATAAACTTAAACACAAGACATGCTTACTGTTTTCCAATTAAGATCATACATCTGTTGTTACATATTATAAATACAACTTCTGGTTTGGATAAAAAACTTAACATAATTTTATATTAGCAACCAACTTGACGAATTAAGAAAGAGTTAATTATTCTTCACGAAAAGCGTGATTTTTAGATTAGGTAAAACCAAACAAAGGTTTACTGTATTATAAATCAAACATCTTATGTTACTTATTATATTGTTGTCTTTAGTTGGAATTATACAAATTTGTTTGAAATGTTGATTACTGATTATTTAAATACGATTGTAGAAATTACAACTCATTCCGTAATTCGGATTATTGGGGACGGTGTGTGTTTATTCGTTCTCTGTATTACATTATGTATAGGTCACCGCTATAACCAGCAAGGGTGACCAGTAGGGACTTAGATACTCTAATCAATCGTAATTTTCGTAAAAATATAAGAGTCTACAATAATCGGTTTGCACTGTTTCACCATGATTCGATGTGGGTGTTGGTGGACGAAGTGAGCTGCTAATATACAGAGTGCCCCCGAACTCTCTGGACCCATTTTGTAGATATGTTTCTGGGATCGAGACAAACATATTTCACAATATAACCATGGGTCTACGGTGCTTATTTTTTTGTCTATCTGTCTGTATGTGTTTTTTAACAAAATACTTAATATTTTTCTAAATAGAAAAGATATTGAAATCAAACTTTGTATACCTATTTGTTGCGTAAACTTTTATCACTGTACGAAAAACTAGAATATTATTTTAATAATTTTTAATGCCAAATATCTCAAAAACCGCTAACTTTACAAAAACACTACAAGGGACAAAAACGTTGTCTTTTTTAATGACAAACACAATATTTTTTTTATTTTGTCTGTAGCTCAAAGGATAACAGAGATTTTGAAAAAAATGCATTTCTTGGTAGTTTTCAACCCAAAATTACTCTATAAAATATATTTTAATGTTATTATAATAATTTATTTGTATAATGTTCCGAGCACTTTCTGAGCTGATTTCACTTGCAAAAATAATGAAAAAAGTTCATATACGTAAGATGAGCAGATAAACTTAATAAAATAGGTCCCAGTTCTGTAACTGCAGTAATTGTTGCGATATTTGATTAAAAACGCAAAATTTTTGTATCTCAAAAAACATGATATACATGAGTGCTATTTTATTAAATTTATCTGCTCATCTTACGAAAATTAAATTAAATTTTACATCTTAATTAACGCCCTAGATATTTCAATAGGGATTCGTTTCTGTGAGTAATCTGAAACATGGATGAAATCTTTCGCCAGCTGTAACTCTATAACGAAGCATTTCCAGACCTATGAATATAATTTTCATTATTTTTTGCTAGAGGAATGAGCTCAGAAAGTGCTCTTAACATTATGCAAATAAATTATTATTTTATTTCATAATAACATTAAAATATTTTGTTACTAGTGTGATTCTGGGTATTGTTGACAACTACCAAGAAATGTATTTTTCCTTTTTTTTGTCAATATCGCTGTTATCCTTTCAGTTACACACACAATAAAAAAAACATTGTGTTTGTCATTAAAAAAGACAACTTTTTTGTCTATTGTAAAATTTTTGTAAACTCAGCAATTTTGAAAATATTTTAAATAATGTTCTAATTTTTCGTACAGTGATAAAAGGTTACGCAACAAATAGGTATACAAAGTTTGAGCTCAATATCTCTTGTACTTCCAACAATAGTAAGTATTTTGTAAAAAACACATACAGACAGACAGACGAAAAAATAATCACCGTAGACCCATGTTTATATCGTGAAATATGTTTGTCTCAATCCCAGGAACATATCCACAAAAGGGGTCCAGAGAGTTCGGGGACACCCTATATAGTATGAAAAAAGAAATTTAAATAGTACCTGCAAAAAACCTTAACTGACAATTTTCGGCAATTTACTGCTAACATTTCTTTCTCGTATCATTTGCACATATACTTTATATAGTCACATTGAATAAAAAAGTACCAAACGGTATTTCGCTTAATTTTTACCACTTAGTTTGTTTAAATTATCTCCACGTTACTTAGGACTCATTGTACATAAGTGTCTAAAATGTCAATGATAAGAAATTGTCTAATTCCTACACAAGAATATAAGGAAGCAACATTCCTCTTTGTAATACATTATATACTTTATCTGTTGTGTATATGTAGATCCAGTAATTGTCATCCAAATTATTCATTACCATATATAATATATACGAATTCGACAACAAACAATGTAATATATAACTTTGTATTACACACGTTGCTCAACTATGCCTCTATAACCTTGCATTCATAACAAAGAAAAGGTTACATGTTTTACGGGCTAGACTCGGTATTCTTACACTAACGTCTTTATACGTGCAACAATACTCTATAAA
>JAGFPH010025831.1:0-10679 GCA_018207615.1 Philaenus spumarius
TTAAACATAACTTACAATTTAGTTGTTTAGTTATTGTTTTTGTTCCTTGTTTTGTGGTTCGGGTTTTTTTTATTCAAATCAGTGTGACTGTAGAAAATGTTTCAGGTTTTATGCGTATATACTTTTGTTGTGTTTAAAACATTTGATCATAAAAATGAAAACAAACATCTGCATACAAGATAGATAAAAGTGAATAGTAGAGATAACATATAGAAAAGAAGCAAACTAAGAAAATTTGAAAAAGAACTCAGGCTAGGCTTTCGGATTCGGATTTCTAAAACCTTGTATTTAAAGGTTAAAATATATCTACTCCGTATTTTGTAAAATTCTAATAATTAGCTTATCTTACAACAAGTGTTTGATGTTTAATTTGCAAATGAACTTTCACAAATGCAGACGTTGAAAAAACTATTTTAAGTTACAAAATCAAACAAGAGGGTGTAATAATAATACCAAAAATAATAATAGTATACTTATAAGTAGTAAGAAATTATTTTATCCAGAAACATATTATACTAATGTAACTAGCTGGTCCGATCCGGCTTTGCACGTATAGACACATCAAAGTTAAAAGTATATTAACAAAAAAATAAATCAATAAATATATTATACTATGTATTTTTTATGGGGGATTTTGGTAACTTTGACCCCCCAAACCCCTCTAAAATTTGGAATTTATTGAAAACCTTTCTTAGCGAGCACCTAGGGCTCTAGAGGAAGCTACATACCAATTTTATTCCAATCCGTTCAGTAATATTGGAGAAATCGTGGTTTAGTAACTTTGACACCCCCAAACCCCACCTAAAATTTCGAATTTTTCACAACCCTTTCTTAGAGAGCACTAGAGGAAGCTACCGTTGCGTGGTTTTGGAGAAATCGTGAATTAGTAACTTTGGCCAACCGCAAACCCCCTCTAAAATTTCGAATTTTTTTAAACCCTCTCTTATCAGCACCTACGGTTCTAGAGGAAGCTACATACCAAATTTCATTCCCATCCGTTCAGTAGTTTTAGAGAAATCGTGCTTTAGCAACTTTGACCAACCCCAAATCCTCATAAAATTTCGAATTTTTTGAAACCCTTTTCTTAGAGAGCACCTATGGCCCTAGAGGAAGCTACATACCAAATTTCGTTCTAATCCGTTCAGTAGTTTTTGAGAAATCGTGATCAGTGAGTCAGTGGATTTGGCTTTTATATATATAAATTTCATCCAGTTAGTAAAACCAGTTTTAAAGAAGAAAATAAAAATGCAGTGTACAAATAGTGGTCGTTTAATGCTATATTCTATCAATAAAACTAATTTAAAAAGAACTAAATATTGTTTGATTGCGAAAAGAAACTATGGTTTAAAGAAAGAAAATCGTAAAAATATAAAGAGGAATAAATAATTTCAAAAAAATGTCTTTATTTTGCTAACCAAATAGCCCACTTCAGTATATTTGCGTGTGGTATATTCTTTAAATAAATAGTTTTATTGCAGGAAGATGAAAGTAGAATTGCAAACCTTGCGGATTGGAAATTCAGCTCGAGTCCTCCAGTTGTTGAATAATTCAAATCGACGAAAACATAAAGCACATTGTATAAGGACAATGTTACGATGTTTCACTAGTTTGAACATTCTTGTGTCTTCTGCTTTAATAAATCAACCGGAAATATGTTTGGAATAATAACCTACAAATTGTAACCATAAAAGTAGCAACCGAAAACGTATAGCCTATGGAGACAAACGATTATCATGAAACGAATACACGTGCAGTAATACAAACTAAAAACCTTAGTCAATATTTAGGATTTTAGTTTAGAACAGGGGTCTCCAAACTATTTTACCCAAGGGCCGTATTGAAATTTCGGGATGTATGGCGGGCCAACAGGGTTTGGGTGACTTGTCCCCCAGGGTGGAAAATTTGACACTTGGAAACAGTGTTTTTAAGCATTTCCAGTCTATTTTTACAAATAAATTAATTTTTAAACATAAGTTTTAAGTGTCTCTGAGTCTAACTTATATATGTTTTTTACCTCTTCTTTATACCAACATAATTAATTTTTATTGGTTAAAGTTAAATAAAAAGTAATAAGCATTTTAAATACAAAGATTAAAAGACAAAACACTCAGGAGAATCATACTTATTTATTTAAACTTAAAATATGCAATAGAAACATTTTTGAAAAGAAAAACCTGTCTTTATTTTTAGTGAGATGTGTGCAGCTGTTTTTTATTCACAATGTCTGTCCATTTTGGATTGAAATTTGTAGTTCCAATAGTGAGCAAAGCTTTTAATTGCTCATCCGACAACATTGACCTGTATTTTGATTTCACATGTGTCACCTGCGAAAAGGTTTGCGCACAAATATTTGTGGAACCAAATATAGTTATCATTTCTATCGCAAAACTCTTCATTGCTTTGAACTCATCTCTTAACGACCTGGAATAAAAACCTAAATTAAATTTAGGTATTTAAAAAAATGAATTATTACAACTTAGTTACTTAGTTACATACCTGTTAGTAAGAAGGACGAAGACCTCCATTTTTGTAACATTCGGAGAAGTATTCTTTTAAGTTTTCATTTGACATAAGATCAATAAACTCGAGCTGAAGTTCTGTATGATCATCTTCAACTTTATATTTAAATAGATTTTGGAATAGGTTGATCTTTTCTGGAGTAGTTGCTTCATCAAAGTCTGAAAAGTGAGTTTCAAACTCCTCAAATAGTTTTGAAATAGCTTGTGCTGCATATTGAGATGGACACGGCACATTTGTTTCACTACCAAATTTTTGCAAGTTTCAAAATGGTCCAAAACTGTTTTTCCTACTTGTTTTCCAAAACGTACCAGTTTCAATCTGAAAGATTTCACGTGTTGAAACAAATCATTTACAAACAAACTCTTGCCTTGAAGTTTAAAATTTAAAATATTAAGATGTGTGGTAATAGCAACAAGAAATGCAAGTTTCCATAGCCGCTTATCACTCGAAAGCTCTTCTACTGGCATGCCCTGATCAATCATAAAAATGTCAATTTCTTGGCGTAGCTAAAAAACCTCATAAACACCTTTCCTCTGCTTAGCCAACGCACCTCACAATGATATGGGATGTCTGGGTACTGGCTTTCTATTTCTGACAAAAAGTTCTTAAACTGTCTGTGTTTAAGAGAATGTGATCTGATGCAATTTACAGTTTTTACCACTACTTCCATTATTTCTGATACAAAAGGGTTTTCCCACACAGTGCTTGTTGGTGAACAATGCAGTGTAACACCATTGGGTTTTCCCCTCCTGCACTTTTAACAACATTGCACACTCTCAATATCTAAAACAAAACCTTTTTTTTATTGGCGTTTGCGGGCCGGACCAAATCCTTTCGCGGGCCGCATTTGGCCCGCGGGCCGTAGTTTGGAGACCCCTGGTTTAGAACATCTACTTATATAAAGCTAGACGGTAACACTGATTCACTGATATTAATTATGAGGCACTTCCCGTAATCGTACCCCCCTCAACCTTATACTTGAATTACGAGAAACTTTTGGGAAAATTGCCAGAATTTAACATTTGGAAGGACCTTTTGAGTGGGAAAGATTTTTTCGATTTTTAAAATTGTTTCATTTTTCCACTTTGAGAGCGTTTAGTAAGAAAGCTGTAAGAGATAGAAAATAATGTTAAATACAAAATTAAATTTCATACAAACCATTTTAACGTCAGATTCAAGTCCAATCAGCCATTTAGCCACTATTCATCCGAGAAGGGAGGCTCCGCCCAACGTCTTTAAAGCTAGATGGGTTCACTGATTCACTGACATAAACTATGAGGCACTTCCTGTACTCGTACCCCCCTCTTTTTTTTTTTTTTTTTTTTTTTTTTAATTTTTTTTTTTATTTATTTATTCATAACCAATTTATAAACAAAATCGACCAATGATTCATTCTTAAATACTAAATCACATTAGAGGATAATCATTACAATAATAACTTCCTTATTATTACTGAAGCAGTTCGTGAGGCTTAATCCTCTTGAGGCGGCGAACATTATCGGCCACTTCAAGCACTGCTCTCATTTCTAAATTCTCATGAGTGAGAAGGCGCAAATTGTGACTTATTGCACATTTCTTGATTTCCTCCTCAACAAGTCTGATGTTCAAGTCGCGATGTAAATCACCATTTCTAATATACCATGGGGCATTGACTATTCCCCGTAATACCTTGTTCTGGAATTTTTGAATTATTTTGATATTAGACTGCTTTGTGCAGCCCCATAGTTGTATGCCATATGTCCATACTGGTTTCAATATTTGATTGTATATTAAGATTTTATTCTGCACTGTAAGCCCAGAGTTACGTCCAAGCAGCCAGTAAAGTTTTCTATATTTTATTCTAAGCTCTTCAACTTTTTTCTTTACATGGACTTTCCATTTGAGCTTAGTATCTAAGGTCATCCCCAAGTATTTGGCATTGTTGGAGTAAGGAACAGCTTGAGCATTGATAAACAATGGATGGGTGGTAATCTTCCTATTCGTAAAGTTTATGTGCGTTGATTTTGCCTCATTTAGTTTAATTCGCCAGCACTTTGTCCAGGTACTTATCTTATCCATTGCACCCTGTAGTCTACTCGTGGCCTTCTCAATACAAGCATCAACCGCAAGGATAGCAGTGTCATCAGCAAATGTGGCAACAATTGAATCAACAACATCTGGAATATCACGCGTATACAACAAATAGAGCACAGGTCCAAGGACACTACCCTGCGGTACACCTGCTGTTATCCTCTTTAATTCTGAGTAGTCACAGCCATGACGAACTCGAAAGTACCTTCCTTTAATATACGATTGTAATAACTCAAAGTACTGAGTTGGTAGGTCCCTGTGTAGTTTATATTCAAGGCCCTCGTGCCAAACCTTATCAAAGGCCTGGGCAACATCAAGAAAAACAGCTGAACATATTTTTTTCTCTTCAAGAGCTTTTTCGATTATGTTGATAATACGGTGAATCTGATCTATAGTAGAATGCCTACGTCTAAACCCAAACTGATGTGTAGGAATCAGCTGTCTGTCTCGAATGATCGGCTCAAGCCTTCTTAGAAGCAGCTTTTCGAAGATCTTAGACATGACTGGTAGTAATGATATCGGACGGTATGATGTTACAGCGGAAGAGGGTTTTCCTGGTTTTAATATTAGTATTACCTCCGCAATTTTCCAATGGCGAGGTACATATTTCACCTTAAAGCAGGCATTTATCATATGTTGAAGCCTTATGATAGCCATGTCTGGGAGCTCTTTCATTATCTGACCAGTTATAAGATCATATCCTGGTGATTTCTTTGCTGATATGTTGCACCTTATCATATTTTTAAGCTCTTTTAGGGTCACGAATTGGATGTCTTTTTTGTCATTTCTATCTAAAGAACTGATATTTTCCTGATCTGTACTTTTTGGAAAGGGACTAAAAACACCGGCTAGATATTTAGCAAACAGATTCGCTTTCTGCATAGAGTTTGTGGCCCACAAACCATTCTCCATCTTTAATGGTGGATTTTGAATTTTAGGCCTCTTTATTTTTTTAGCAGCCTTCCAAAGTGAATATTCTGTATTTTCATCAGCAGTTAAATTGCTGAGAAATTTACACAACACTTCATTTTTAATTTCCTTGATACGTTTTTTCAGTTGGTTACTGAGTCGATTAAATCTAACTTTATCGTCTGGATATCTGGATTGCTGCCACTTTCTTCGAGCGCGTCTTTTTTCTAGAACCAGCTCTCTGATCTCCATTGGGTAACTCGTATCCAATCCAATGTTTCGACTTTGAGGTGGTGTACTTTCTTCTGCTGCCTGCTGTATGTCAGCAATGAATTGTTCGACCCCTCTATCAATCTCTTCCTTGGTTTCAAGTGGAACTTCAGGGTCCAAGTACATCTGCAACTTTGCTCTAAACTTGTCCCAGTTTGTTTTCTTTGTACATAGTCTTGGGAGATTTGGTTTCTGTATTATTGATTCACTGACTGTTAAAATCACTGGCGTGTGGTCAGATGACAAATCGTGGTTACTTTCAACAGAAATATAATTACAGTTTATGCCCTTGGCGACAAAGAAATCAATCAAATCAGGCAATTTTTGGGGATCGGTGGGCCAGTAAGTTGGTGATCCAGAGGAAAGAAATGTGCATTTATATTCTAGTCCTGCATGATATAGCTCTTTACCTTTTGTAGTGATCAGTCTAGAGCCCCAGTGTGTATGTTTTGCATTATAATCTCCTCCAATAACAAAACATGAACCCAAGGTTTTAAAGAGACTTTTGAAGTCATCTTTGGAGGGCGAGTGTCTTGGCGGACAGTAAATTGCAGAAATTTTAAGCAATTTCTTCTTAGACTGTATGCTGACTGTTGTTACTTGCATCATTTCTTCTTCAACTGCAGGTTCCTCCCAATGTAGTATATTATCTTTTATCAGTACAGCTGATCCTCCTCTAGCTTTGTTGGCTGGGTGTGGACTGTGATAGCAAACAAAGCCACGAATATTAACAAATGAATGCTTTGTAAAATGAGTTTCAGAGATAAGGCAGACGTCTATTTTCTGGTGTTTCAAGAACAATTCCAGTTCAGATAAATGTTTCAGTAAACCATTAGCATTCCAATTTCCAATACGGAGAGTAAAATTCATTTCTTCTTTGAAGCGGTTGATTTTTTAGAATTTGTGTTTAGCATACTTATTGTTTCAGTTAGAAATTTAATCGATTTATCTTGACTGTCTAACCGTTGTATAATAGATGTCCACATGTCTTTCATTGAATTCTCTTCATCTTTTCTTCTATTTTTAATAATTTCGGAATATGTTTTTGTATTTTGCTCTTTGTTGTTTTCATCTACTTTCGCTTGTTCGCTACCCGAGACACCACTGTGTTTTTTATCAGAAATAGCTCTAGCATAATCTTTTTGTCGATGACCAATCTGTCTATTTCGTCTTTCCTGATTTTCCTTCGCTATCAGACAACCCCTGTAGCTTGCAGGGTGCTCACCTTTACAGTTAATACATTTAGGCTTTTGATCTATCTTCAAGGTACATACCTTTGTAGGATGCTTACCAGCACACTTCACACAGGCATAATCTCTTTGGCAATAACGTTGTGTATGCCCAAATGCTTGACATCGCTTGCACTGTGGAATAAGATTTACGTTTCTCCTCAGTGCCTCTATTTTTACCCCTATTCCCAATATTGATTTAATAGCATAAACTTGGTTAATATCTTCCCCGTTATGAAATGTAAGCATGAACAATTGCAAACCTCTTCTATGTGCAATGTATTCACCATTTCTATCTTCTATTGTTTCTTTTTTGATGATATTCTTAGCTTCCAATATCTTAAAGCCCTTACCGGATAGATCCTGAATAATGTCATTTTCCTCACACGATGGGTGAAGTCCTCTAGCCATTACCTTTATAGGTCTCACGGTTTTATCCTCATATGAATGCCACTGTATCTTTTGATTTGTTAGTTCTGCAGTAACTGTCATGGACATCGAGGAGAATGGATCCTCGTCTCCTTTTGAAAGCAGTGACTTATCCACTCTGGTTAAGGAAAATAGAGAACTTCGTAAGAAGCTGAATGAAATTGAGTTGCTGTGTAGTGCACTAAGAAGTGAAATCACTGAACTTAAATCAAGTGCAGTTATACAAAAACCAACGACTAGTCAAGACAATGAACAGGCAGAATACTTCACTGATGAAGAAGAACTGACACGGGAAACCGACCTTATATTTGAATTAAAGCTCTTGGCGAGAAAATTTCAGAAAAAAGTTAAAATTTTTAATTTTGAAAGCACCTTTTGGGCGGGAAAGATTTTTTAAATTTTTTCATTTTCAAGAGATAGCAAAAAAAATTTAAATACAAAATTTGTAGAAAATTTAATTTCAAACAACGATTTTCCATCAGATTTAAGATCCAATGATCCGTTTAGTCGCTATTCACCCCAGAAGGAGCTCTGGCTCACAATCCTTCAAATTTCCCATGCTAATATTATGGAGATAATGTTTAATGAGTTTGAGTTAGCTGCCAAATAAAACAGCTGATTTATGCTCCATCACCTATGTACAAACGAGCCAAAGATTAACGAGATTCTTTAGCGAATTTTCAAACTGCGAGCGAAGCGAAGCGTCCAGGGGCAGAGCCCCTAGTTGTATATAATTCTACATCTTCTCTTGTAGGCCTACTGTACCTATTAAATATATCCCATTACTGAGAGCTACTTTTCATAATCATAGATAGCACCTACTATATAGGCATATAAAAAAGTAATAAATAATAGGGAACCTCATAAATTACAAATTAGGGCACTTATTGATCAAATCAAATCAATCTTTAGATGTGATTGAGTTTTTATAAAATGTTGAATAAAATAAATTTTAATGCAGACTGCGATACAAATAACGAGACTGTTGAAGCCCCTATGACTGCAACGAGGCTATAGACTACGAAGCAATAAGTAGGCCTACTATTTCAAGTACTTCTATAAATTTCCTCATATAGACGATATAATGAGAAATGCTTGGCAAAGTAACTAAGGAATTTCCAAGCTAATTAATTACTGTATCATAAACTATAAATCTTCACGAAGACAACACATATACTTTATGTAATGGCAGGTTGTCTTTACAATTTTATCTATCGTAATATATTATTTCTCAAAGGTGTGTTTTTGTCGCTAAGCGATAACTCATTTAATTCTTCATCAAAATTAATTATTCAAGCATCATTTAAAAGCTTATGTATTGACGAAAAGTAGACAAAGACCTTAAATTCATGTTTTCGTTACACAAATGTATTAAAAAAAAACTTTTATATTATACTTCATACGGTTTTTATTTTTACACCTTTAGAAAATATTTAAAACCTATGTTCTTTAATTATTAAACGTGCTTTTATTTGTTCCTCACACTTACTAAACTCAGTCAATAGTTGTACTGGATCGTTATTTGTAGTGATGGTCGTACAAGATGCATAAATGGTTTTCATTTACGATGTATCATGTTGTAGAGCTTTTAGTAGGATTAGAATAATTATGACATATAATATAAATACATCTATAGATATAAATAAAATTGTAGTGTCCGTCTGTAATTTCAAAATATTAGCTTTTTCTAAGATCATATGGGGTTATTCACCCATCATAAAAACCTAAACACAAATTTATAAAAAAAATTCTGTCTGTCTGTTTTTTTGGCCAGGCTAATCTCCGGAATGGCTAAACCGATTTTGACGAAACTTTAATTAACATTTAGAGGACTTACCAGAGAATATTTTAGACTATTTTTTATTCCGAAAATATTTAAAATTCCAGTTGAATAAATAAAAAAATTTAAAACTTATATATAAAATTAGGGATTTGTGGACAAATTTTGGGGATATTGCGTATCTATTTCGATCTATGTCTTACATTATGTACAGGTCACAGCTACCTTCACCACCCAAATCAGATCCAAGTGCTTCTGTCTTAATCAATAATTTCTGTAAAAATTACTATTAACAAATTTTAAGTATGAAAACAGTAAGTAGTAAAAATTATGAACAAAACTAGTAAACCTACGTGAAAAATCACAGGCGAATTAATTAGATACACATCAGAAATACATCATTCAACAAAATACTATTTTAAAACAACACACGTTATCTAGGCCTACCTAACTATGCTGACAGGGATTTTTAACTTGTTAAATGTGTACAATTTTGTATATATGTATGTTATTATATATTTAAAGAAAGATAAAAATATCTTTTAATTGATTTTTATTTCATATTGATAGATCAAATGATTTAGAAGTTATTAATATTACAAGACTTATATTTATTAAAGTTGTAAACATAACCCCAAAGGTATAATCTATGCTAGGTTTGTGTATTACAGATGATGGGTGAAATCAGCTGTTTAGATGTAGGAATGTTTCCTAAGCTAAAGGAATACGATGTATCTTTTCTTTAAATTTGTACAAAAAAATATATTTATGATAAAAGGTTGTATTTATATATAGTTTATAACCTCAAAGCGAATATTATAACGTATATTGTAGCATACATTAGTTATTTAGCTCATATTAAAAAAAATCAATTTTACAAGACATTATAATGATTGAAGTTGTAAACATAACCTCAAACTATAATATACACTGGGTTTACCCAGATGATGGGTGAAATCAGCTGTTGTATTAAATGTATGAGTTGATTAGTAATTTTGTGGTTTGCATTGGCAGCACTGCACAGGGGTTGGCGAGCGAAACAAACAGGGGCAGAGCCCCTAGTTTTATAATATAACTGTATTATACGGTCTATATATGCAGGTGAAGAATAGATAATAAGGACGATGGGAACTCAGAGAGCTCTACACAAATCCTCGACGAAATAGCAGTGGTAAAAAGAAGACCACTAATAATTAATTTATAACTAGTGGACCCGGCAATGCTTCGCTATTGCTTTATTCAATTTTAAGGGTAGTTATCAAATTTCATTCTTTTGACTTAAGTTATTGAAATGCAAATGGTGTTTGTGTCAACAATTTATATAAACAATTTATATAAACAATATTTTGAACAGCATATATGTAAGTAAATAGATAGTAACAACCGATGTTTGAATTAAAATTATAATGGGATTCTGCTCATTGTTTGATTGCTATTGCTATTGCTTGATTTACCTAACCTAAAATTATATT
>JAGFPH010025832.1:0-10679 GCA_018207615.1 Philaenus spumarius
TGGAAACTACAATTATTTGCGTTGGTATTGGTTGTCTCGTTTTGTTGGTTATTGCAACAAAACGTTCTAAAATTTAATTGGATTCCAAGAGGAAAATAAGGTAAGTGTATATATCTGTTTTACATTTGGACAAATTAGCCTAATAAAGCCTAAAACTATGGATAGCCTATATGTTCCAATATTATTTTTTCATTCAGTGTCCTAGGAAATAGTTTTGGGAGTTTGGGGTTATGTTGCCTTATACCTAAATAGGGCACCTTGTTAGGTCGTCTAGGCTCTTTTTTCACTATAGCCTTTAGGCCTAGCATAAATAATTCAAATATCTGTGAGAGACTCGCCTACAATCTACAGTAAATAAATTAGGCCCTAGGCCTTGTTTAAAGTTATTGTGTAGGCGCTAGGCTATTACGGTACGATACTGCCGGTTAATTGTGATTTTCCTTTTGTCGAGTCTACCTCACCATAATTTTGCTAGGTGCAGTTCCGTATCTGTCCTACCAAAATATCGTATTAAAATATCAAAGTTTTAACAATCGATAAGTTAGGCCTAAGTTATTTTGAACAATTAAACTTTATTCGATATTTAATAATCATATGTTTTTAATCATTAGTAATTACAAACGGCTTATTAACATTTTATTATAAAATAAAAAATGGAAGTCGAATATGAATGTGAATTTTAGATATTTGTGCAAACATTTATTTAACCCTCCGCGTGGCAATATTTGAAAATTGACGATGTAAAAGTGTTTTTTTTAAGTGGCAATAGGCCTAATCGATTTTCGACAAATTCAGTCACTTTTTTTTCGATCGCACAAATAACATTGAAAAAGCACTTGGAATCGAATAATTTGTATACCAATCGAAAGATAACATTCTAAACTTTCATTTTATTATATATATGAACCTTATAGGAGCAGTAGATCAGTAATCAAAGGTTACATTTGAATAAAAATTTCGCGGGAGGTCGAAAACGCCGTGTTTTTGTTCGAAATGGCTGTATCTAACTCGTGTATAAAAATGTTTCTTCTAAGATTTGTATACATTTCTAAGTAGGGAATTAGATTAACTTAGCTACATTTGGTACATTTACCATTTTTACCTAAAACAATTAGTTTGCTTACAGTAGGCCTAAGCTTTTACTTTTGAAATTTATAAAAAAAATCAAATTTTTATATTTTTTTATATATATATTTTTTTCATTTCTTGGATTTCATTTATTATACCATTTCATATTCCCCTGTCTTTTCCGAACAAAACGAATATGCATGTCGATATGTTTACTTCAAAATTGGATTTTATACAATTTTCTAAACAAAAGTCTGCAAAACCGCCAAAATGACCCTATACCACTACAGAAAACACTGCCAAAATTTGGCATGTCACGCGGAGGGTTAATTTAATTGAAAATTGTATTGGTTTTCTACAAAACAAAGAACTCATATCTCAGAATCCAAATTGTGAAGTGTGTGGAGACCGAACAAAAACTAAAATACGTGGTGAGAACTCAGTAAACTATCGATGTCAAAAAAGGCTAATGGCGGACACGATGTGAGGAAGAATGCGCTAGAACACACTTTTTTTTATAAAAGTTCGGATTGATTAACTAGAATGTAACTGTAGTTTTTTGTTGTTTTTTGTTTATAAATGTTGTGAATTAGGCTATGATTTTTAATTAAAGAAACGCTGATTGGATGTCAATCTTATTGTTAATTTTAATTAATTTAATCTTGAAATATAGATTGTTATAAATTCTATATTTTCAATTGATAGTATGGTTATATAGGCCCTAGATTGTTAAAACTTTGATATTTTCATTTTATAATATGGTAGGACAGATACGGAACTGCACCCAATCATTTACCGTAGCCTATTAATATAATTTAATTAAATTTTTTTCAGCGTTGTACCGGTACCAGGCTATTCTAAATTTGTCTAAATTTCTAAAAATGTAAAATGAGCAATTCATGCAAAGAAAAATTTCATTGAGAGTCTGTGGTACCTCCGCCATTTGGGATTTTTAGTTCCATAAGAATAATGTTAAATTTAAACACAAACTACGGGTTAATTTTTTGTTGTAAAATTTTGTATTTGGTGTCATTTTTAAGAGAATGTTCATGCACATTAAAATATGAAAAAGGAACTCAATTTTTATATTTGGATTCATAGATAATTGCAAAAATATATGTCAAATTTAATCACTCTTTTTTATCCTATTAACTGAAATTTTCTTTATTTTTGTTTTCATAATTTGACTCAAAATATTATCATGTCCTTCGTGTACAAGTTTCAAATAGCGTGGATTTAACGTTCATGAATTAAAAGTGTTAAACGACATGCATTTTTCAAAAGAAGCAGCACGGGCGAGCCCAGCTCGCCACCGTCAATTCGGGCGAGGGCCGTAGGTACCACAGACTCTTAAAGAGAATAAGCTTCAGGCATTTTTTAAATTGATTTTTTTTTTAGCTGCTCTTCAAAGATGCTGGCCAAAATCAGACATCAAGAAAGCTTGCACTTCAGCTGCAAGCTGGCTTTCCCAGGCCAGGTCCAAGATAGGAAAAACGTAAGTAGAATCTAATTTTTTTTAATACAACCGATAAATAAAATTTTTGTGGAGAAATCAATACTGACTATAATGAATGTAGTTTTTACCAGTGCAGATTTTAATTCCCACATGACAAAACTACTTTTAGCGAATTTCCCCTATAGGGAAGAAGCTATTACCGTAGGTGGCATGGTAAGACTTAAGCCCGAGACCATGATAACTTTTTGTTTTGAGGTCCCCAGATGCCAAAAACACTAGTCGATCAAATTTATATATATATATATATATATATATATGTGTATATATATATACATCTCGCAAACATTTTGGCGTCCTTACATAAGCTAAACAATTTGGCATCCACCAGAAGGAGTGGAGTATATTAAATTTTTACAATGTATGTAATAGGTTTAAGATGGTTCTAAACTGGTATATGACTTTAATTTAGCTTAAAAGTCGTAAACAACGAACTTACTTTATTGCTATCATTTTGAAGTCATTTCAATCTATATGTCTTTTGGAGTCTACTTATACGTTTGTTTATTCACGCGATCTTTTGGCATCCGAAATGCATATTTAATTTACTTTAAAATCATTAAGGAGTCTTGCAGTGTTGCCAGCTTGTGTCACAAAGTCAGGTATAAAAGGGTCTGTAGAAGTAAACACAATTATGCCTTTATTTCATAGCTCTGCTCTTTGGCCCTGCTTTTTCTTGCTAAAAGCTTAAGGCCGTATTTACAACAATTCTAGTTCAAGATAATTTCCACATACGTTTGGTCATTATTTGCTATGCTATTGTCAACAATATCCTTCAACATTTTGTTACTTACATTATGCGGAATGTGATTAGAGTTCCGTACCTTGAAAAAAATGCAACTCATAAATGATCACACATGTGGTTGTTCGTAAAAGTCAATTTTCTACTGATTGGAAAAAGGTATAAATTTAAAATTCTATATATTTATAAAGTATGTTAAGCCACATACATTCCAATTATAAAAATTAATTAACATTTTATCTTTCATTTTAGAAAAAATTTGTTTGGCATCCAGCCAACAAATAAATGTTGTATGCTAATGTTTTGCACAGTCAAGTTTGAAATGTTGGTTATTTTAAGATTTCGATTTATGTTTTAAATAATAATAAATAATGATCAACAAGAATGTGTCATGTTTTGTTTTAAAGATGTCTTTAAAAATGATGCTAAAACCCCATTCCCTCTTTCTGTTTTCAAAAGTAGTACAACTAGATGTTCGAAAACCCTGTGGTTTTTCGATATTTGGGAGTATTTAAAATGTTTGAGTTACAGCCATTTTGATATTTCAAAATTGATTTCGAATGGATCAACCAAATATCATTGTGTGGCATATCGTTTGAAAGCTTATTTAATTCTGAATTTAAAAAAATGAATATGAAAAAAATAGTACAGAAAATGGGGCAAAATGGGAAAACAAGATTCGTTGTTTTTTGGCCGCTATTTTTAATCGGTTAAAGATATGGATGTACAAATTTAACCGTTTATTTTCTTTTGAAATTCTATATCTTAATGATGTATCACAAGACCACCTTCCCATAAAAAAACAAATTTACATTCAAAATGGTGGATCCAAGATGGCGGATAAATTGTTTGAAACCTTGATAAATTAGTATTTTTACATGGAGTAGGTTCTTCAATCACATCTACCTTAAAATGTTCCTTGCATACGAAATATTAAACCGTTTCAAAAATTTCCGAACACCCGGTATATAAAATAAAAAAGAATGCTTGAATGGCTGATTCATAATAAACGAAGGCCTACACCTAAAAAATATGTTAGCTAGAAACGTAAAATTTCCAGGGTATCTTCACACCACTAATGTAGAGGTGCACTTATAAAAGATTTTGCAAAATATTGAATTTAAGGGTTGAAAATGGTTAAAATACTGTTGTTTATTCTCAGCAATAAAACAGGTGAAATAACTAATTTTGATCAAAAGCTGCTTATCAACACAAATCTAAGTGTGGCCTATACTGAACCAACACGTTTTTTGAATGCATTTACATTCATTACCATTGTAACCAACTTACCAAATTTAGAATTAGTTAATTATTATTTTTCAAAACAACTTTTTTTCGGTTAGATTAATAAAATAGAAACAAACGCAAAGGAAAAAATCAATGAAAAAGGCTTACGATATTATAATTTAAACATCTGTTGTTACATAACATAAATAAAACATGCTGGTTGGGATTAAAACTTTACCACAATTTTAGGTTATTCTTATACTTACTTATCCAAAACACATTTCTTACAAAACCATTTACATTATTTATTACAATAACAACCAACTTGACAAATTTAGTTCCCGGTAGATACTTTTTACAACCTAGTTATTTTTAGATTGTGTAATAGCAAACTCAAAAGAAAAAGACACACATTCAAACATTTAAATCTAAACTTCACATTATTTGGTTATCATTTGAAAATTTAATCCTTTGAGCAATACATATTTCTAGTTTATTGAAAATGATAATTATTTGTACTCTAATGACATAATTAGGTATATCGGTATAGATTATCTTTATTATTTCTTATCACTCACACTAACCAAGAGATTTATTTTATAAAATCATGGACGATGAACTAGACGAAGAAAAAGTCAGATTGTATGACATCTATTTTACATAAAGGTTGATAATAAATGTTGATATCAGTAAAAAGACACCAAAAAGAAAAAGTATAGAAGTAGAGAAACGAAATAAAAAATTATATTTTGAAATTAAAGTGTAAAAAATGTATTAAATAAAAAAAATAAAACTCAACACTTAGCACATATAAAGTATCTTCGAAAGTATTCATAAAGTAGCATAAAGATTCGAATGATAATTATATTGACGTTCAAAGAGATTGAACCAACGATAACGCTTTTAACACTAACAAAACATTGTACACACAAACAAATAACATTTATTTTGTTTTCTGATGTCCAAGAACATGTCAATATGGCTGTGGAATAGAATGATGAGTAAGACCTCGAGGTAATATTTCACACTCATGTTAGTAAAAGCAGTAAAGTCAGTTGACATCTCTCAATATTTTGCAGACTTTTATTGCCATAATTTTGAGATAGATTTTATGCACAAATTTTTATGCATGACAACTTAAAAACTAAACAACAAATATGGTTTTTGTTAATTATCAGCTGTTTATTCTCATTGTAGCAAATTGATGTTTATTGAAAGCCCTCTGTTAATGGTACATATTACACTAGCAAAGAAACGTCAAATTCTTTGATCAAAGATTTGACATCAAAGAAATTTGACGATTCTTTGACGAAATAATTCGTTCATCAAACTTTGACGAATCTTTGACATGTTGTAATCTTTGACAAAGATTTTCAAAAAAGATTACGAATAAAGTACTAAAATAATATAGTACGCATTTTTTAGGTAACCTCCTAACCTCAAAATAATATACGGTTTTTCTGTTTTCACTATATTCTTTCTGTTCCTTTACTTTTATATTTTTAATACGATGGCAAAATTGACATGGAGTGTTGAAGCTGTGAAAACTTTAATTTTACATTATGAAAAAGAATATTGTTTGTGGAACATTCACACGAATGCCAATAAAAATCGCGATGAAAGGCAAAAAGTTTCAGAAGAAATTACAAAAAATAATGTTTTGCAGTCTGTAATCTGAAATATTGGGGTCGGCAGTATTAATAGCAGTATAGCTATTTACTTCAGCCGTTCACTTCAGTTATCAACGCTCTCGCTGATGGTTTTAACAAAAAACGTCACACCATAGCTGTATTCCTGGATATCAGCAAAGCCTTCGACAAGGTTTGGCACGATGGGCTCTTGTACAAGCTAGCCCATAGTCCGATCCCTCCATGCTATGTACACCTAATTAAATCGTACCTCGACAACAGATGGTTCCAGGTTTCCGTCGAAGGTACAATATCAACTCCAAGGCCTATCGAAGCCGGAGTTCCCCAAGGCTCAGTCCTTGGCCCGTTACTGTACCTTCTGTACACTAACGACATCCCTGTTCATCACCCAGTGACCCTACGTCTTTTCGCTGACGACTCCATGTTCTATTACACAACCGCCAATGTGCACTTCGGCACAAAAATCATCCAACGTCAGCTGGATCTACTCGAACCCTGGCTTCAAAAGTGGAGAATTGCTGTTAACACAGACAAAACAGAAGCCATACGATTCACCAATGCGATTACAACGCCTGAAACCACTCTTTGCCTTAACAGATCTCCCATAGCATGGAAAAATAAAGTTAAATACCTAGGTGTCACCCTAGACCGAAGGCTCACTCTAACGCATCATGTGAGACTAGTCATTGGAAAAGCAATTGGAGCTCGCTCCAAACTTTATCCCGTGATTAGCCACAAAAGCTCTCTCCCCTCTCCATCAGACTGGCAATGTACAAAATGTATCTTCGCCCCATCGTCACCTATGCCGCCCCAGATTGGTATTCTCTACTTAGCACCAACGCAAGGAAGAAGCTGGATTCCTTCCAAAACAAAACATTTCGAATGTTAACCAACTCACCTTGGTTCGTTCGAATTACAACCATTATCCAGGGTCTGAAATCCGAGACCATCCATGATTTCATCATCAAGCTAACACAAAAGTTAGCCGATCGAGCAGAATGCTCGAAACACACGCACCTGTCCGAAATCGTGACAGATCCCGCTCCACCTCAAGAACGCAGGAACAGACCACTGCGCCTTGTGCACGACCCACCATGAAATGACTAAATTATTAAGTCATTTCTTAAACTCATAAAAACCCAAGCTCGTCCCTAAACAAACACTCTTAATACAGTCAAAACCACAATAAAGTCATTGCTACTTCATACTACTGCAATCGTCTTCAACGGAAGCAGTCAATAATATCTCGAGAGCTCACTCTCTCGCCAAGACCAAGGAGACACTGAGTAGCACGCTACCAGATTCTGTGGCTCTACGTTGTCTCTCCCTGCGAGAAGCTGGGACACTGGAAAGTGTCCCGTACACCGGTGTCTCGTCTGTTGTTAGCCTTAGGCTACAAGTTCTCATTTTAAAGTACAGTTTGTATGTAGGCTAACTATCGAATTTTTTATATAGCACCCTATATTTTATAATGATTTTGAATTTTAATGAATTCTGGATTCTTAATAAGCTGATATTTGCTTTCGATAAACAACAATTTGCAACAATGAGAATGAACAGCTTTTCAACATCTTTTATCAACTTTATTTTTCATGTATGACAAATTTGTAGTTTTGTAACCTAGTTCCTCTATATTATGGGTTTAAAAAATTTAACAAAAACCGTATTTGTTGATTTTAAATGTAACTCGGTTGTCTAAAGAATGTTTTGTTAGTGATAAGAACGTTTTCATTTTGTCAAAACGTTTCCATACAAAAACATCTTCTCAGATAGAGTGTTTTTAAAACTGCATTAGCTTATAAACGGTAGGCCGTATAAAGACACCAAGAACAAAAAAGTCTTAAAATAACATGTAAAATAAAAAATAATCATAAAATATAGGGCATTTCACATAAACAATACATCAAATCATAAATATTAAAAACGTTTCGGAGTCGTCATAAAATTATCCATAAACCATCATAATAAATATTCATAATAGTTTATAAATAATTAAATATAATTTTCAAAAAACATGATAAAATATCTACTATGATCATTTTTACCGCACTCCTTCAAATCGAATATAGTTTATTTTATTTTATACTTTTTAATACTTATAACTAATATAATAATAATTATATGATATTGTAAATTTGATTTTACGAAGAATCCGAATCTTTTTTAATATTTTAAATCAGTTAAATATTTCATAAGTTATGTACAATAATAATGATGTAATGTACATATTCAAATCAGTTGATTAATTTTTTTTGGATTACATGTCTCCAATAAAAGTGTAATAACTTTAAAAATATTCAACCGATTTCAATGAAATTTAAACCACATATAAAAAACATATATATAATAATAATATAAAAAAATCAAATTATTACAACAGTATTTATTTATTACTTTTACTAACTAGGCCTATAAAAATTAAAAGCTTATTAAAAACGTTATTGCCGAGAACATTAATAACTCCAGTAATTTTATTGATATCGAATCTTTATGAAACTTTAATACGTTCTTTATATAGTAGTATAGACTATATATGGAAAGTTTGAATCAAATTGGTTTGTAATTAAAGATTTTCGGAAACAAAATAATAAATTCATATTTGTTAGGCAATATTTACATTATATCGTATTGTAAATGTTCAATTATTCGTACATATTAATAAAAACTTGATAACCTATAATAAATTTCGTGTGAAATTTGAATTTGTTTAAAATAATATATTCTAATAATTTGTTCTTAAGATATAAACGATTTTTTAGATAATGTACCCAGTTTTCAATCTTTCGATATAAATTTTATTCTAAAACGTACAACTATCAACTGATTTGGTTTAAACTTTCAACATATGTTGTATACGACTATACAAAGAACGTATTAAAGTTTCATAAAGATTCATTAATAATTACTGTAGTTATGAACGTTTGTAGCAAACATTCAAATAATCGATTATTCGTCTCGTAACGTCGAAAATATATATTTTATACATTTCTAATACATTAATTAACGGATTTGAATAAAATTGAACACACGTATTAATAGAGTATATATACACATTCTGTGAAAAAATCATACAGATACGATAAAATTTAATTACTTTATAGTTCAAAAACTAATTTAACTAACACAGAAGTTCTATATTGAGACTAAAATCATTACTATTCATACATTTTTTTGTGAATTTCCTTATTCCTTCAAACTATTACAACACTATTTACACCTCTACTAATTAGGCCTTTAAAAATCAAAAGCTATAACATACTACTAGTGGTTTTGAACTATTGCCGTGAACAACAACTCGAGTAATAATTGTTAATGAATCTGTATGAAAGTTTAATATGTTTTTTATATTATAGTCTTATAGAACATGTGTAAAAAGTTTGTAATAATAGTCTTTCGGAAAAAATTTATATCAAAGGATCGAAAACTGGGTAAATTATCATAGATAATCGTTTATATCTTAATAACTAATAATCGGGAGTTATTTTTTTTACAAATTCAAATTCCTCGTGAAATTTACTATACGTTATCAAGTTTTCATTATTATGTAGGAATAATTGTACATTTACCATTCGATATGATGTAAATATTGACTATACGAATATTAATTTTTTTTTTGAAATCTATAATTACAAACCGATTTTATTCAAAATTTACACATATTATTATATTGATTCTATACGAATATATAAAGAACGTATAATAGTTTCATAAAGATTGGGTAACAATAAAATTACTCGAGTTAATAACGTACACGGGAAAAGTTAAAATCGAAATTTTTAAAAATTTTTAAACATTAATTGCGAATTTAAAAATACTTGTGGAAATATGAAAACATAATATCGTATAGAGAATTCAATGGTGGATTCAATTTTTTTTAATATTTAAAATCCGTCAAACGGTTCACGAGTTATAAACGATCTATGGGAACCTTGAACGTTTTTTTAATCAAAATTACCAAAACGGTAAGAATTGTCACGTTTTTAGGTCGATGTTTAAAATTTGAATCGGACTTATCTCGAAAACGGTTTGAGGTAATTTGGATTTCTAAAAGTTATTCTGTGTGTAATCAGTTTGTCCATAACGTATAATAATGGCGTTTTGTTAATTTATTTATTACGATTTGTATTACACATTATATAAAAAGAAAAGACGTTTTTTAGATGGCAATTTATCGTAGCGCATCGAAACGGTACTGACTTTGGAAATACGTAATAAAAACCAGAAGTGTACAAAATTCAAAATTTCAAAAAGTTGTGTATTAACTGGTAAAAATGTCATCTCAATCAAAAATAAAATGATTTTTGTCTACAATCGAAAATTTCTATGATCGAAAGTTGACGGTTAGATATTAGAAGATAATGGAAAATGGCGGCCATTTACAAATAATTTAACTACATATTTTTTAATTTCTCAAAAAACAAGAAAAGGTTTCTCATGTAAAGTTTGCTGCCAGATTTATAGTTTACAAGATACCAATAGT
>JAGFPH010025835.1:0-10677 GCA_018207615.1 Philaenus spumarius
AATACTTAAATTAACATCTAATTTCAAACTTTGAAGCAATTATTTAAGTCCATAAATCAAGAATAAAGAGGAGTAGAAACGCCATTTGAATTCCAGAGAAACCAGAAAACGTCAACCAATCCATAGAAGTCAACAAAATCAAAATCCGACAACGCAAAAAGAAGTTATAGAGTTTGGATGAAATCAAAGCTAAAATTGCAAATCGACAGGATCAGACATGAACTCAAGACCAAAGCATCTAAGGAAGTTACGTCATAGGAAGTACTACGTACAACGAAACAGGGCATATACCGTAATTCAATAAATGAAGATAATAATTAAATTAGGCCTAATCGACAGGAAATAAATGCACCAAAATTCATCAAATAAATCAGGGAATATATTAAAACCAAAAAATATATTTCTAAAGCAAGAAATACGAATTTCTTGTCACCTAGAGGAAGATGCTCGTTTGACAAGAAACAAGTTGAGGAAAGAAGCGTGCATCCCCTCTAACATCAGTTTAGGACGAACCGCCAACGAGTAAACATCTGACCGAGCTCCAAGAGTACTTAGAGAAAGTCGAAGGGTGACAAGTTACGGTGTGCGTTACGTACTAGCTCCGGCCTAAAGCAAAGTTTGGTCGTGATCATTTCGGGAGAAGAATATCCATATAAACGGCCTATCTTGCCAAAAGATACTACAATAAACCAGGAGAGGACAACTCTAATAAAGTCCAGGAGAAGACAACTGTAAACCGAAGAAACCATTCTGGGGACCAAGGAGAACAACTTTAAAGTGCTTCAAACAAACAGAAAGGATTACGCGTCAAACTTCATGTGTTCTGTAAGTGGCAAACAATCATTGTTACTTATCATTTTAAATAAACCCCTTTTTTCAAAATAATAAATAAATAAAATAAAATTAAATAAATAAATTCAAGTAGATTCTGGGGAAATTGAATAAAGTAAACTCGTTTAGTAAATTTCATTACTCACAATGGCTAATCTTCGTATGTAAATAATAGACTCATTAATATAAAAATTTTAATTAATAAGTTAATTAATCACTTTGCTACTTTTCGATATACATAAATGTAAGTTAAATATTAATCAAATTTCATTGTGTTTTTTGAAAATAATAATTTACTGTTTCAAAATCAATGCATTTATGTTTTTATCAATAAATCGGTTTGTGTTTTCAATAGAAAATTTTGAATATACAATTTACGAATCCAATCAAAATAATCCTAAAACCATTCAGTGCTCTAGTGTAATTAAGTCAGCAGGTGAGTTATTCACGGATCACAACAAATTTAACTCCAAAGGGAACGGTCCCGAAAAAGAGTCTAGAATTGAGCTAGTGTACTACACAAAAGACAAAAAAGGTCTTATTAAAATAAATTTAAAAACTTAAGAATTGGAAACAGAAGGTTTTCCTTTTCTTGCCCTCGCCAAACCTCTCAAATTGTTCTAACGGGGTAGTACTAGGGAACAACATCAAATAAGGCCTGAAAACACTTGGGTGTTATTTGATGAGGGAAAGTTTTAAAGTTAACAGAAAAGGTGGCTTACAAAGCCAATTAAATTCAACAACAAAAGGTTGTAGTTATTAAATCAGTAAAACGGAGGGAGGTTTGCGCGTGGCAAGTGGCGCCCAACGCGTTGGCTCGAGTGACAAATACGATTTTAAAGTTTAAAATAGTTATTTCTCATTGAAACAACGAACGAACAGTTAAAAGTGATCTGGGGGTAGCTAACCTGTTAAATATAAAAGTAATTGTAAGAAGTGTAGCAATAAGAGTGATTAATTTAGAATATAAAAGATTAGGGAATTTAAAAAAATTTAGTAAAATCATAAAAAATGGCAACTTCAAGCTTACCGAAAAAAGGGGAGGAAGAGGAGATTAAAAAATTTTTAAAAATAATGTTAGACAAAGAGAAAGAGCGTGAGGATAGGGAGAAAGTAAAAGAGCAGGAAAGGGTAGCTGAAAAAATAGAACGCGAAGCTAGGGAGAAAGAACGTGAAGCTAGGGAGTTAGTAAAAGAGCAGGAAAGGGTAGCTGAAAAAATAGAACGTGAAGCTAGGGAGAAAGAACATCGCGATGAAATTTTAGGAGCTGTAGGTGGAATAAAAGAAGAGGCACAGAAAGGGATAGAATTTATTCAGGGCAGAGTAGACCGTTGCGAAGTAGAGATCTCAGACATAAAAGAAGACATAGTACAGATTAAAGAGTTAGGAATAACAAATAGGGATAGAATAGAAGAAGTAAACGCTAATGAAAAGAAATTAGAAACGACAGTTATAGCATTAGAAAAAAGGGTTAGGAGTTCCAGCATAGCCCATGGTATGGTAGGGGCAGAAAAGCGAGTAGTTTATATCCATGCTAGTAAAGAAGGGGAGCACAAAGTCCAAGAATTTTGGGATACACCCAGGGAAAGTCCCATGAAATTTATAACGGATATAGAAGACCATTTTAATGAGATAGACCCTTTGTTAGAGGGAGAAGAAAAATTAAAAATTATCGAGAGATACTTACGAGGTGCAGTAATAGATTGGTGGTCCATTATAAAGAGAGATAGCACCAACTATGGGGAATTTAGAGCAAAATTTGTAGAGAATTTCTGGGGTTACCAGGCACAACAAATTTTACGAAATCAAATAGAGAATGGGAGATATAATGATCGAGGTTCTATGACAAGAGTAGAATATTTTTGTAAAATGGTAACAAAGGCCCGGTATTTAGAACCTGCCATTCCAGAGAAATTTGTTATAAATAGATTGTTGAGGCATTTTGACCAAAGAATACGGGTATCTAGCGTAGGAAAGCCAAGCGAAAGTTTTGAGGAGGCCATAGAACTGCTAAGAGCTTTTGAGGTAATGGAGAGGGAAAATAGGCGAGACACTAGAGACGAACATCCGCGAAACCAAGGAAACCTAGACAGGCAACCAACGCGTAATACGGACTCTGGAAACATTCCTAAACACCCATACCCCAGATCCTATGAGAATCAACCTAGCACAAGCCAAACCCAGTACCCTAAAAAACCTAATTCATCTAACCAAAACAATCCTAAACCTAGTCCAAAAAACTAATGAAGTTGGTCTCTGGGAAAGGAAGTTTGGAACCAAAGGTACAAAATAAGTATACGGAATCAGGGACCGCGAGAATAAATAATAAAAGGAGCCATTTACAATTTAAACTACAAAATATTTCATTGAATATTAGGGAAGAGTTATTAGAAGAGCCAAATAACACCTACCTACCAAAAGATAAAATCCAATATCCTGAGGTAGAGGTCAAAATTCATGAAAGTCCATTGTGTCTTGAACTGGACACGGGTGCAAAATATTCATGTATCCATGCGAATATATATATATATAAATATTTTGAGCAGTTGAAAGTAAAGGGTTAGGTTAGTGTAAATTAAGTCAGCAGGTGAGTTATTCACGGATCACTACAAATTTAACTCCAAAGGGAACGGTCCCGAAAAAGAGTCTAGAATTGAGCTAGTGTACTACACAAAAGACAAAAAAGGTCTTATTAAAATAAATTTAAAAACTTAAGAATTGGAAACAAAAGGTTTTCCCTTTCTTGCCCTCGCCAAACCTCTCAAATTATTCTAACGGGGTAGTACTAGGGAACAACATCAAATAAGGCCTGAAAACACTTGGGTGTTATTTGATGAGGGAAAGTTTTAAAGTTAACAGAAAAAGTGGCTTACAAAGCCAATTAAATTCAACAACAAAAGGTTGTAGTTATTAAATCAGTAAAACGGAGGGAGGTTTGCGCGTGACAGCCTGTATTTCTATATTACTATTACAATTAACATACATATTTATATTACGATAGTAAAAAGTACTATATTCCTTTACTACTATACTACTATAAAAAACTAAACATGCATAAATAAAACTATAATACTAAAACACTATAGGGCTGTAATTATACACTACTACTAGCTGGGTGCCCGTGCTACGGGTTAACCTCGATAACAAAAAATATCAATTTCAAAGGCATCCCGTATACTCTTTTTTATATATTTTTTATATTTTTTAAAACCCCGTCTTACACATCTAGAGCACAAGGAGGACCACTATGTTAAGTTCTAAGTTAATACGTTTTGTCGTTTTTGAGAAATAGTGATGAATAGTGAGTCAGTGGCATTTGACTTTTATCTATACTGTATTTCTAACGCTTTTTACTTTTTAAAACCCTTAAACGCAAAATATTTTAAAATCCCGTCTTATTGCTTATCTAGAGTATAAGGGGACTCACTATGTTAAGTCTCAAGTTAATACGTTTGGTAGTCTTTGAGAAATAGTGATCATCAGCCAGTCAGTGGTATTTTGATTTTTTCTATGTTTCTAACGCTTGTAACGTCCATCAACAACTTACAACTCCTATCATCTGTCCTTACCAACAGTCCCCAAATAGTTATCCTTTTCTCCGCCAGATGTCGACTCTGTACGGTATTACCTCTTATCGTGCACAACTTAACAGAGGTCATGTAACCGACAACCATCAGCTGATCTTTATCTATGCAGTTAAAATTTTGCTTGGTCATAAGATTGTTCTAGAAAGCGTCGGCCATTAGACCGTTACGAACGAAAACTTGAAGACGCTGCCAAGTGGTAGTCATGTCATTAAATTCTTAATAATTTGATCGCGATAACGCGGTGTGTCGCTGAACAACATGAATTACTTCTAAACCTTTTGTTTTCCGGATACCAGGTAGAATATTTTAGCTTTACCTTAATAATTATAAAATATTACTTGTAAAACTTAATTAGGTTATTTCCACTTTTGATTCATGTACAACTTCCTAAGTCATTTTGTTCAATTTATTAGAGAAACCTATGTATTTCTTTTTACTACAGCCTAAATTTTAAATGTAAATCTTACAGCCTACAAAAACTATAAAGCCGATATCATTTTGGTTATTGTTAAAGCCTAAACATATTTCCACAAACAAGCCTAAAGTGTTATGCATTAATTAACTATAACTGTGTAGTCTTTTCTACAGTGTAACCGATATTGAAAACTTTTAATAAGCTATAAGCAAAATATTGCTGATATGTAACTAAACGTTAACATTTCTTTTATGTTACCATGTGGCTTACCTAACATGTACAGACAGTGTTATGCAACATTACACATGTTATATTAACCATCACAATCTAAGTAGCAATTTGCCATCTTGTGCTACAAATTTCAATAAAACAGCCAACTCAAAGAACTATCATTTTATGCTTATTTAAATAGCTGCAAGTTTTCTAAAAAGGAAATTGTTGTTTATGTTATACAGTTATACTGGTCCAACTTCAGGGAATGTTTTAATACAATGGCATAACCTGCAACAGCTACGCTTAGAAAAGGCCTACTTTCCAACTGAACATTAAAAATATAAACAAAATATTTCTACAGTGTTTTGATTAGAGACAGAACTTAATTTAAAATGAGAACTATCTGCAGTTGTTCTTTTCCTTTTATGTTAAGTGTTAAATAGGCTGTGTTTTGAAAGTAATTTTTGTATATGTGTACTATTTAGGATATGTTAGTATTTAATAAATTGGGAGGAGCAAGCTAGCACATTTCGGACCTTAGCCCTAAGGGCTACACATTAGAAATTTTACACCTTTTTTTATATATATAGAGAGACGTCTCATAATCAATTTTGTCTATTTATTCAATTATTTATAATTACCTTTTAGAGTTGGCCAACGACATATATATATATTTATTCTTAAAATAAATCCATGGTATTTCATGTTAAAATTTTGTAACTTGTAAATCTTTTGTATAATTTCTGTAATTATTATTAAAAAGGGAGGGTTTTTGATTTTTACTTTTGGGGAGGGTTTTTTAAATTCAATTTAATAAAATATATATGTTTTCTTTTTTTTAAAAAATCTCAAATTTTTTTTGTTGTATTAAGGGCATGTAAACTTTTACTTAACTTGGTTAATAAACCTAAAATTATACCTATTTCTATAGTTTATTGAGCTAACCTCTAGGTATCCTGTGCATTGTAAAAGATAAGCTGAAATATTCCTACTTTTGGTGATATTTAAATTCTAAGGTAAGTTTTGAACAGTACCAATCTATGTGGCCCAGTATTGCTTCCGTTCCTTTAATTATTCTTTTGTAAGATTGGTACACGCTTTTTACGTTTTAATAACCTTAAACGGAAAATATTTTAAAATCCCATCTTATTGCACATCTAGAGCATGAGGGGAACCACTATGTCAAGTCTCAAGTTAATATGTTTTGTCGTTTTTGAGATGTAGTGATCATTAGTGAGTCAGTGGTATTTCGATTTTATATATATAGATAACAACTTAACATGAATATTTAAATAACTAAAATACTATATAGACCTGTACTGTAATACTAATATAACAACAAATCATGCATATTTATATAACTATACAACTAAAATACTATATAGATATGTAGTACAAAACTAATATAACAACAAAACATGCATTTTTATATAACTATACAACTAAAATACTATACTAGGTGTCTTAAAAGTCCCACCCCCCACCTTTAACTTTTGTGTTTGTTAAAACAAACAAATATCCTTTGGGGAACGATACTAACTTAGCCCAAAGTATCTTTTGAAGCAATCGAAAATTTTGAGTGTCCCCTAAAAATGGGGGATTTTAGGGATAACTCAAAATTTTTAAATGGGAAATATGGTCATGTGATACCTCATTTCAAAGGTCTATTTAAGACTAGTAAAATGACACAAAGAAAATAAAAATCGGACTACCCAAAACAAAATGGCGGCCCTAAACGTGTTGAAATAAATCGGCATAAAGTTGCTAATATCTCAAAAAAGAAGAGTTTTAGACCGAATTTCAAGAGACAAAAAATATTTATTTCAAAGTGTTTGACCTAAAAAATTGCTTTCAAATCGATTTCGTAAATTTTATTTTTTACAAAATTTTCTAAGATGTAGGAGTCGGCCTAAAATTTACGAAATCGATTTGGACGCAATATTTTAGGTCAAGCATTTTGAAATAAACATTTTTTGTCTCTTGAAATTTTTTCTAAAAACTCTTCCTTTTCGAGATATTAGCAACTTTATTTCGATTTATTTCAACACTTATAGAATATACAACACACAATATAGAACTATAATACCAAAAAATATACCTATTCTACTATAACAACTAAACATGCATAATATAGAACTATAATATCCAAACAATATACCTATACTACTATAACAACTAAACATGCATAATATATAACTATAGTACCAAAACACTATACCTAAAATACTATAGCAAATAAACATGCATAATATATAACTATAATACCAAAACAATATACCTATAATAAATACTAGAACAACTAAACATGCATAATATAGAACTATAATACCAAAACACTATACATATAATACTATTACAAATAAACATGCATATTTATATAACAAATATGTTTTAAGCATTACTATACTATTATTACAACTAAAAATTCATGCTATTGTAATACTGTAGAAACTAAACATGCATACTGTATAACTATAATTATTAAACACTATACGCCACTAGTACTATATATTAATTACTACAACGACTAGACATAAGGACTAGTTACCACTCTACTAACTAATCATACATACTATTAAGCAACTTTATAAATAAAATACTGCAATACTTTCGCCTATACTACAATACAAGAATAAAATTAAAACATACATACTACTATAGAACGTACAATTATTCAACTATATAACTACAACACTAAAATACTTTAGATCTGTACTACAATAACAGATAAACATGCATACTATTAAACAACCACATATCAATAATACTTAAATACTATAAGCCAATATTACCGTAACAATAAATCGTGCATGCTATAACAACAAAACAAGCATACAATTATACATCCTTATAACTATAATACTGAAATACTTCAGGCCTCTGATATTACAACAGGAAACATACATAGTATTAAACAACCACATATCAATAATACTGAAATACTTCAGGCCTGTTTAGGTCTTAACAATAAAACTTCCATATCATTTTGACTGCTTTAAGAAAACATGCATACTATTATACACTGTGAATCAAAAGTATGGATACACCTTGTTAAATTTTAAATGGATAAAGGTTGAAAAATGAAACTCAGGACACCTTTCTAGGAAATAAAAGTGAACTTTTTAGTCACTATTACAACTTTGCCCATTTCCTCCAAAATTAGATTTTCGGGGGAGAGCTCAAAATTTGTAAATGTAAAGACCCATTAAGTGACACCTCATTGTAAAGGTCTTGATTAAAGAAGAAGCATAGAGGAAACTAGAGCTTTCTATTTCAACCCAGTACAAAATGGCAGCTCATTGAAATTTGCAGAACCAGGTTCTAATACTTAAGAAATTTGCTGTTAATTGAAAACAATGAATTTGTGAAACACATAAAATCAACAGCTAATAAAATAAACTTATTTTTATAATGTATTAATAGTTTTGTATTACTATAGCACTAGTAATTACAATTACAATAAAACAATCAAACGGCTTAAACTTACTAACCTGTACTTTTTATAACAGGTGTTCAAACTGCTGCCTCAGGACAATTTGGCAATGCGATGTCTGTCGTAAAATCTTGAAACGGCACGTTGTATGGATTCAAGCGGGATTTTTTTTGAATTTGCGCTACTACTATGTCCTTAAGGTCCATTAATGCACTGGGGTTTCGTTTTATACACTTTGTTTTTAATGTGACCCTACACAAAGTAGTCCAGTGGAGATAGATCTGGTGATTATGGTAGCCACTCGATACTTCCTCTTCTGCCCATCCAGCGATTGGGAAAAATATTGTTTCAATACTAGCGGACATGCAGGCCATAGTGTGGAGGTGCTCCATTCTGCTGGAACCAAACTTGATTACAGTTGTTGGTTGCTGCTTGGATAGCTGGATAAATCTGATTTTGTAGCATTTCCTTGTATACCTCGGCATTAAGATTGCCATCAATAAAAAAGGGCCCAAAAACTGATCCCTCACAATGCAAAGCAAAACGTTAAAATTTTACAGGGTGCTGGATGTGTCTCTCATCCAACGAGGGTTAACATCAGCCCGACAATTGTGTCTGTTACCATTAATGTTTAACATGAAAGTTGCTTCGTCTGAGAAAGCAATGTTGTTCATTCTAATAGTATTGTTATTAATGTTCTTCATCATTAGTTCACAAAATTCTAATCGACGATCAAAATCGTTCTTACTTAGCCCTTGAACTAAACGAATTTTGTACGCTTTAAAATCACCTAAATTTAAAACTCTACAAACTGATATTTGAGATATACCTAACATTAGGGAAACATTTCTTGTTGAGGCTTGAGGATCTTATACAATAGAATGTAAAACGTAAAGTGACAATGCTTCGTTTGTAGCCGATTTTGTTCTTCCATGTTGGGGCAGTCTTTAACGCTGCCCGATTCCTGGAAACGTTTGATAGTTTTTTGAACTCCTGATTTAGATACTGGGTTTCGATTAGGATAAGTGTCATTAAATAAATTCCTAACCTCATCATAAGATTTCACCCGGTCTCCATAGCATCATCAGGATCATAATAAGCTCTTGTTCACTTGAACTCTCCATTTCAACGTACAGTATCACAAAAACACGTCTTAACTTTGTTTATTCCAACCAGAAACTGAACCTGATACTGACTTCCTCAAAACTGATAAGAGAAGGGAGATCTGCTCTACAGAAGGTAATAACTGTAAAACAGGTTTGAGTTTGTAAGAAAAGTGGTTGTCTATTGGGGTTATTTACCACCTGAATAATACATGTTCATGTTTTGCCTCAATGAAGATTTACTAAATTTCAATGAGCTGCCTTTTTGTACTGGGTTAAGATAGATAGCTCTAGTTTTTACTGGTCTTCCTCTTTAATACTTTAAAATAAGGTGTCACTTAATTTGTCTTTACTGAGTTGTGCTCCAAAAATCCCATTTTGGGGAAATGGGCAAAGTTGTAATAGGACTAAAAATTTCACTGTTATTTCCTATAAAGGTGTCCTGAGTTTCATTTTTCTATCTTAATCCAATTAAAATTTAACAGTGTGTATCCATACTTTTGACTCACACGTAGCCTATAACTATAATACTGAAATGAATCATTGTATAGTAACACTCTACGGCCTTAACTATACATTACTATACATCTATAACACAAAATCATCGAACCATTAAAAATCTGTACATTTTTCAATAATTTATTTTATTACAAGTTGCCTCAAGGTTTTCTTAATAAATATAAATTATTATTGTACTGAACTCAGTTGTGAATTACTTTAAAAATATTTTATACAACCGATTAATATAATTTATATTAATTAATTATAGGAAATCATATTTTTCGCTTCAGTAAATGTTTAGAATTAACAATTGAAATAAATGTTTCCAAACAAATTTTTAATAGTATGATAAAGCACGGGTGTTATTATAGCCAGATGTAGCTCAAATGTGTTTTGCCATATTTTAATGTGTTTAGTTTATCCCATTTAAAATTATCAGAATTTCAATCATACAAAATATGTTTAGTTAAAATATCTGAAGCATTTTTGGTTTCTCTTACTTTCTTTTAAACATAGCAAACTTTTCTTTTGTTTGTTTTTCAATTGAAAATACTCTAAATAGTTTCTTAGCCTGAGGTTATATTCAATTTGTAA
>JAGFPH010025838.1:0-10674 GCA_018207615.1 Philaenus spumarius
TAGTTTGCTAATATAGCCTAATTAAGTAGCCTATTGACTTTTTTCTTATTGTTTTATTTGTTAAAAATAACTAAAAAACATTTTAGACTTACCTTTTACTTCTTTTCATTTCTTATTTTTTATAATTCCTTATATGCTTATCTGTTTTTTGATTGATGTAATAATACAGAATGTTTGAGTTATTCAACACAAAAAGCCTGTCAATTAATCACCTATGCAAAACATAACTACTAACACCTATGCTAGTTTACCTAAGCCTAAGCTAATTACAAGTAGCACATCCTTTTGAAGCATCTGATCTAACCTAACCAGCATATCCATAGCCTAGCTAAACCTATTTTGCTCGCTAACCAAATACATAGCCTAACCCAGCGATTCCCAAACTTTTTCTTTCCGCGACCCATTTTAGCCCATACGTTTTAGCCGCGACCCCCTAAAAATAACGTGCATCGTTGTGAGCAGCGAGGGGCTGAGAGAGCGCAGGTGTCTGTGAGGGGGGGAGCAAAGGAGGAGGGAATACACGTACGTGTATTGTGTATTGTTCGCTCACGTATTTTTTGATTTTGTTCTAACTATGGATAAGTTTGTTAAGCGTGCAGGGCCTTCGACTTCTCATGATAATCATGAACAGAAGAGGGTAAAGGTGAGAAAGTATAGTGACAGTTATATTAAGTATGGATTTACGGTGCTCGGAAATCAGCCACAGTGTGTTATTTTCAGCTAGTTGTTATCGGCCGAGAGTATAAAACCTTCCAAGATGATTCGCCATTTAGAAAGTAAACATCCCAGTTTTAAAGATAAGCCAGCAGATTTTTTTGAACGTAATTTAACTGCTTTAGATTACCAGAAAAATTCATTAGTTCAGTTAAGTGGAAATAGTATGAGCAAAAGTGCTTTGCTAGCATCGTATCAAGTGGCTTTACGAATAGCAAAGAAAGGTAAACCACACACGATTGCTGAAGAGCTCATTCTACCTGCTGCTCAGGATATGGTTTCAACTATTATCAGCCCAGATGCAGCTAAGAAGCTTTCCACCATCCCTCTGTCGAACAACTCGGTGGGGAGGCGCATTACCGAGATGGCTCAAGAGGATCAGTTGAAAATAAAGTTGCAGAAAAGTTATTACTTTTCCATTCAAGTTGACGAGTCTACGGACGTGTCTAGTTTGGCGCAGTTTATGTGCTTTGTTCGAATTGAGGGTGACGGTAGTGTGGAAGAAGACATTTTATTTTGCAAACCTTTGCCTGACCACGCAACAGGTGAGGAAATGTTTAAAATGTTCATGTCTGCAACCGATTCGTTTCAAATTAACTTTCAAAAGTATTTCAATCTGCAGTGATGGTGCCAAAGCAGTGACTGGGAAAGACAGCGGTTTCATGAGACGGATGAAAAATGTCATGCCTAATGCCACTTGTGTTCATTGTTTTCTGCATCGCCAGGCATTAGCTATCAAGGTCATGCCCACTGAGCTAAAAACAGTGTTGAACGAAACTGTTAAGTTGGTTAATTTTGTAAAAAGCCGGCCATTACAGTGTCGACTGTTACCACAGTTATGCGAAGAAATGGAGGCACAGTACAAATGCCTCTTGCTTCACACAGAAAACACGAGGGAAGGTGTTTTCTAGAGTGTTCGCTTTGCGCTCTAAGCTTAAGATATTTTTTCAAGTTGCAAACAAAGACCTTGCCGGTTTTTGAGTGACAATGAATGGCTGTTAAAACTTGCTTATTTAGCGGACATATTTCATCATCTGAACAATCTCAACGTTTCCTTGCAGGGAAGAGACAAAACCATACTTTTTGCACAAGACAAAGTCAATTCGTTTTTAAGGAAATTAGCCATTTGGTCAACCAGGGTTGAGAAGAATATATTTGAAAATTTGAACTGACAAATGAGCTTATCTCATTTTTAACAAACTTGTTGACAGAAAACAGGCCCATTTTTCTCACTAAAGAAGTCTTTTTTACTTAGAAATGTATTAACAATTACATATCAAAATTATTAAATGATTCTGTTTTTTTTTTTGCAAAATCTGTAAAATATATTGATATTTTGTAAATGTACAAAGTTATTTAATTTAAAATTCCCGATGGCCGCCTAAGTTTAAGTACATAGTTCAACATTATTTGTATACATCTCGCGACCCCTTTCCGAACGGCCCGCGACCCCCCTGAAGGTCGCGACCCCCAGTTTGGGAACCGCTGGCCTAACCTAACCCAAACATAATAACCAATAAAAATTACTCCAAACCTAACTCATGTCTCTTAAAGACTATGATCGTTGTTCCCCCTTTTTAATTGACTGTGATCGTTTTTAAGGATTTTAAATCTGACTTTGATCGTTTTTTGCAGTTAACAGTTGTAGTTTGCACGAAAAAATGTAACTTTATTTTTTTTTTACAGTGTTATATGTATTTTAGTATCTTATTTCTGTTCACAAAAGTTTAATTTACATAAATAAAAATTGTTACCAAAATTAATACCATTGCAGTCCATTATTAACATAGTTAAAGTTTAAAATTCGTTTTTCTCAAATAGCACTATTTGTGACTATGACCGTTTTTCCCCTGGACCCTTCAATTATCACCCTGTTTAATAATTTAAATATGTACAATTTCTTTAAAATGTAAGCAAACTAAATATGAATTTTATTATAACAGATGTGGTTTACATAAATGTATAAAATAACAACTGTGAAATATGTTTACTGTTTATTAATAAAATATGTTTACCTTTCTATAGGCCGATGCCGAACTGACTTATGTATACTGATAGGCTACAGTGATATAATTTGACCAAACATATGTTCATATCAGAAATAGAAGAGACCATTGCGCGTGATTCGCTCGCCATTTATGCTTTCTTCCCGCATACACATTTTTCCTAATTTTATTTTATATTCCTAAAATACATAACTACATAATATTTTGTACGTATATAGTTTTTCTAAAACAAGAATTTTATTTTTAGATAAAGTAAAACAACATTTAAAGTAACTATTATGAATAATAAAACTGTTTCCCTTTTGCAAATAGTAAATTTTTTGTTTTTAGATTATTATAAATTATTTAAAAAATGTGATTATTCTTTAGTTAAGGAGCAATTATTTTAATAGAGACTTTGATAAAGTTTTACCTGCACAGTCATCTTTATCAAGTGGTAATTTGTTTCCATTTATCAGTAAAACAAGTGTGAGTTGACCATTTCTTTCCGAGACTTGCCGAAGCAAGTATGAGACTGTTTCGAAACTTCCCGATCAAGGATTGCCAAAGCAAGTATGAGACTGTTTCGAAACTTCCCGATCAAGGATTGCCGAAGCAAGTATGAGACTGTTTCGAAACTTCCCGATCAAGTATTGCCGAAGCAAGTATGAGACTGTTTCGAAACTTCCCAGCATGTCAGATTCATTCAAACAGTTAAAAAAAATTCTCAACCCACATTTGCACAGTTAACAATATAAACAACTACAAGTTGCTAATCATTTGATACAAAATCTGGTACTGATGAAATTCTGGTTATTTTTTACAAAAATGTATAGCTCCATAAATATTACAGATAATGCTTTTTTACATACAAAAACAAAAATGTACTAATCGCTGAAATGAAAATATTATGATCGTGCTTCCCTACTCAGTACAATGATAAAATCAAAAATAAATTGTTTCCGTGTTATTAGTATTATTAGTGTTTCCGTACTTAGTAAATTAATAATATCAGTTAAAATATATTTGTAAAGAAACTTTTAAAAAACTATTTAAATGGTTGCTTATATTTTAATCATTTTTGTTTTCTTTCTATAGCTGTTGCAAAGTTAAAGGTCTGTAGCAAAAATAGTGTCAGTTTTGTTGACCTGAGCAGTGAGTCTGTACGCAAGAATTATGTTTTACCAGCTGATTTAGATAAACATGAACATTGTTGCGCAAACAATGAATGCGTTGCTAGATGATTTAAAAATGTGAATTTTTTAGATGTCCCTAATTTTGAAGTCTGATGCGTGACCGAAAGGTACTAATTTAAAAAATATATTTTTGGACTGGGTATAAATATTTGTACTTGTGCAACCTTAATAAATGTAATTGTTGAATTTTTAGACCCGTGCGTTGGGATTTATGTACATTAAATTAATACCCGTTTGTTTTTTAAAATTTGTTTAAAAAAATAATTGTGTTGTGTAATGTTTGGTGTGTAAAACTTTATGTGATATTTTTGACGTGCATTAAAATAATGCCAATTATTGTTTATGAATTTTAAAGTGACTTGAAAATGCCTGATCGAAAGGCGAAACGATCGTTGTCTCGTTAAATATAGAGACATTAAACAGCACTGTGAGCAGCACAAAAAAATGATCACAGGTATTTATGAAATAAAAAATATACCGTATTCTCGAAAGTTTTGATTGGTAACAATTTGAGCTTTTGCAATAGGACAATGGCAAAATCAATCATTATTATTAAAAATTATCATACGGATGAAATTTTTTAAAGATTTTTTCAACTTTAAGGCCGATGAGCGACCGCAAAATATTGATAAATTTAATTGCATTTTCTCTTTTTTCCTAATTCGCAAACATTTCCGCGGCAACATGACTTAAAAAAGCTTTTTAATCATTTTTTCGGCCTATCCTATTATGTATGCGCTAAGATTTCATGCTGATGAAGTTTAACAATTAAATGAGATTATGTAATAACTATTTTTTATTTTGAAATTAAATGTCTAAATTTCTTTGATTTAATTTTATAATTTGAGATACAAAGTCTTAAAAGTACCAGCATGCAAAATACTCCTAAACAAAAATCTGACTTTTAAAACCTGTTAAAGTATGAAATTTGCTATTAATGGAAATATCACTAGAAATAAATATTTAAAGTAAACGGCTAATTAATGAACCAACTAACTTGATTGTATACCCTTTAGATATTTAATACATATGCACAGTCTTCAAGTAATTTTACTTACCAATTCATATTTTGTGTGGTGTTTCTATGTTTGGGCAAAGTAGAGAATATTTAGAAAACACAGAAACCAATATTTTAAAATTAAGGCTATGCTATACTGTTTTATGATATATGTAGTCTATGTCTGAAGTCAATAATAATGCCTGAATTTCATACTCGTCCGGTATCATCGCCACTATATTATAGTTTTCGTCTTCCCGTAAAGCTCAAAAGCTATATACCGCATAGAAAGGTAAAATTTGACAGGAAGGTGCTTCTTAACTTAAAAGAGTGCCAGAATATTTGATTTGAGTAATTTAATGGTTGTGTAAATATCAATAATTATTAAAATCTTTTTTCCGTTTGAATGAAATAAATAGATAAAAAAAACGCTAGCAATAATTTACCCCAATTCAAACATATACTAGCCGATTTCATGCATCATAAAAATAACAATTTAATAAAAATGAACCTAACAACTATTTAATGTTATGTTTACAACTTCTTTGTGTTGATACTATAAGGGATTGGGATATAATATAGTAGTTATATTAATTCATATTTTATAACAGCTGATTTGTTGAAACAATTCAATGCAAAACTTTACCAAGAGTATTCTTATTTTAATTTCGCTCAACTCTTTGTGCGGGACGATCTAGTTTACACTGGATAAGTTAAGCTTTAGTCATCATAAGTAGTTGAACGCTGGAAGGCTAACTAAATTTTTGCAGTCTAATCTCAATTTTGATTAGGGCCGTTATTGCATATCATTTACCATTTAAGGGACATTTCAAATAATCTTTCAACTCAATTGGATTAATAGTTTTTGAGTTATGACGTTGCAAATAACAAACATTACCTCTTTGTAATATGAATGAAACAATTCCCAAAGTTGGATAGCGACGGCTCTGTTTTTGTAAATATGATGAGTGCAATGTTTATTACCGTACGGTATGAGTCATGTGCGTGTTTACTTAGCCCACACAGCACATGCGGAAGCCTTCTCATCTGCTCAGCGTCCGGCAAGACGTTAGTAACACTTGTTGTTAAGTAATGCGCAAAATTGTTTTCATCATTCTTATATGTTTAATTATTATTAGCTAGACACGGTCGTGTTCCAACACAAAATATTTAGAATCTTCGCACTGGAGCTAGAACTTTTGAAATTTCGTACATGCCCAAATTCACCTCCAACGGTTTGCAACGATCCAAAATTCAGACTCATAATGCATCAATCCCAAATACACTTCAAAATTTTCAAAAATTCTAAATTTACCCTCAAATTAGCAACGATCCAAAATTCACCTCCAAATATGCATCAATCCCAAATTTACCCCCAAATTCGCAACGATCCAGCCCAGGCCTAAAGTTCACCCCCAAAGTTCAGCCCATGCCTCAATCACAAATTCACGCTCAAAATTGCTCCAAATTTGAATCTATCACGAATTTACCCCCAAGTTTTCATTAATCCTAGTTTGCATCTGTACCACTAAAATTTCATTGGTGCGAATTTCACCCCTACATACAAACTGTCTAAATATAATTTCTATAAATTTTGTGAGGCAAATATTGTTGTATTCGTTTTCATTAGTTACTAGTTAGTTGTATACAAAGTAGGCACCTCTTGCCAAGAAATGTACACTTACGTACGAAGGTCTACTACTCTATGAATATTAGAATATGTTGTGCTAATTATCACAACATCTCTGTAACCCTTCTTCTAATCTAAAGTTTTTACAATGTTTCTACATTTAAATGGTTTTATTTATTTGATTTATAGATACAATTTATAAAGATTGCTTAGTCTACATATTTAAATATTTTTCATTTTCTATGTCAAATCCAAGAGTTTAACTTGTAAAACAAATACCTGTTTTAGTTGTTACTTATCTTGTATGTACTTGTTTTACTTAAATCCGCATGGCATGTAGCCTATATTATTGAACCACCTATTAAAGAGAGGTTTTGCATCTTTCGCGATCCCGAGTGAAACAAAAATAACAAAACAACATTGTTTCACACGCATCATGCACATTAAAATATGCCATACACTTTCACTTAGGAGTTTACAACAATCTGTAAAACGTCTGTGCATACAAAGTAAAAAGAATCACCCAAGAGTTGTGAGCATATTATTTAATAGGTATGCTCTTTTTTCTGTTGCCAAGTTTTAACTTTTTGTTGCGAAGTTTTAGGCTTACCTTGATTTAGCCAATTCAGGTTTATTTAGTTAATTTAGGAACAGAGTGTAGTTTAATTTATTCTTTTCATTCTTGTTATCTAGTTTTGTTTTAGAAATGTTTAATCTATTATCAACTGCGTTACTAAGGAATCTAATACTCTTAATAAAAGACCTTATAGGCTTAAAAGTATAGCTTTACCTTTTTAGCGAACTTCCATAGGAAAGATAAACTATTGCAGTGTATTACATAGGGATCTTTATATAAAAGACAACTCGCTTAGCTAGAATTATCTTGGAGTGAGAGGGTCACAAAAACATATATTCAAATTAATTCCACCAAGGAAATTATAAATATATCTTTTATTTTAATTCGGTACGCACAACTAATCACAGATATACTAATTCATCCAACAACAATCAATCTAAATCTATACCAATATTACGCCTAACTCTACGGGCAAAACTGAGTTCAAATAATATATTTACTTCCCAAAATTCTCAAACACGGATATCACTCAAATATATAATTACTTCAATTTATTATAAATCAAACAAAACTGATTCTACTAAAACAATTTCCCCAAATATTCACAATAAATGTTCCCTCACCTTATTTTGTCCTCGTGGCTTCTTCCGGTCAGCTCGTCCTGCCCCGACGTACACCTACACTGGTTCCACCCAAAAAGCCTCGTCTCGAATTTAGTCACCTCTATTTAACATCTCTGTCCCCACTCAGTTTTACTTGTATAGCTCGGTCGTTGGCTTACTACAAAATGCAACTATGCGATTTAACTTCATCACGTGTTGCACCGTTGGCTACCAATAAAATTCTACATCTAATATAGTTAAAATATAAATTAATGATAACCCTCATCTCACTTCGTAACAACAGCCAAGTCATTTGTATGGGAAACAGAATGAAGTTCTACCCTGCCGAGGTTTCCTTCAGGAACTAATTAGGGCTCATAAGGGAAAAGAGCTCATAAGGGATAACTTGATTATGCGATCACTACTCCCATGATTGTAATCTGCGATCAATATTTCTTTTCCAGAAATTTTTTCCCAAGATGAAAAACGAGAGGCTTCTAGCAACTCTGCAACTATTGATGCCACTAAACGAAAGTGTTGCCGTTCTTGTTGGGAGAAAAACCGACAAGACTCTCCAAATATAACATGCAAAGGATAAGGCTAATATTCATGCTGCAACATTGTGCCTTTTTTGTATTGATGATTGTAACGTAGATGATAGTAGGGAGGGTGAAGGAGATGAAGAGAATTGGAGTGATAACTTTATAGAAACAAGATTTCATTATGTTTTGGAGTCTTTTTTTGTGACACTTTCAATTCTTAGTAGACATAGGAATCCAAGTTCAAATATCGAGTTCTAAGTTTTTCTGCTTTCATACATTCATGTTCTTAGTTCTACTAGTCTTACTTGTTTCTTACTTTTCTAATTCCTACTTTTTGACTGAGACACCTGTGTCATTACAAATACAAAATACTTAAACTCATGTCTAAGTTATTACAATTAAGTACTAGGCGGTATGGTTTCATTAATTAATGTTAATTTTCAAGTTTCATGGAATGATTGATGTCAGTTAAGTAAATCTTCATTGTGTTTTTATATGTATGTGCTTTTTTAATATTGTATAGAGTTCCTAACTTGGAGTTAAGTGCACCTTTTTATCAGAAAAATCCAAAAATTATAAGATTATTGTTAAACTGATTGTGTATCTCACGAATATGACGCGTGCACCTATGGGACGTGTGTAATGGAGTGTTAAATGAGTGGAACTCGGTCACCTGGTACTGAATTAGTAACAGCGAAAAACGTACAGAACACTCCTAATAGATAATACCACTGCCAGTAGACTAACTGGTTCAACTAGAATGTAGTTCTCGAGGCTAGTATACTAAGTAGGTAATAAGCATTTTGACTAAAAAGCAACTGCATTGAAAATATAATTAAAACAGTCCTTGAAAGTCTTCTTTTATTATACTTAATTATCTTTTTCATAATACTGTGTTGGTTACATGTATATATTTAATGCTGCACAGTAAATACTATCACATAGTCTTGAAGCAGAATTTTATTCAGTAGGTACTATAGTTTTATAGTTAGCAAGCTTACAACTTACATGAGATGTTGGGCATTTTATACATTTTTATTTTGGCATGGACTTCTATAAATGGGTAAATATGTTTTGAATGTTTTATTTGTGAAGCATAAAAGATCACAAAAATATAAATAACATTATTATCAATACAGATTTTATTAGATTTAAAGAAATTAAAATAGTAATTATCTTTTGTACAGGTTGGTGATAGTTAAGCAGTCAAAGAGGGACTTAAATTCAACCTCACAATAAATCATATTTTGTGATAATTATTTACACTAATAGCATTATTTTTAATTAGAATCCCACATATCTGGAAATCGCTTTTCCGGACATCCCGTTAATTTACACGTGATTTATAAAAAAAAATGTTTTACTAATAATTGAAGATGTTGGGGAAAGTGCCAACCATTATTTTGGATATTTTGGGATATTAAATTTTTACTAAATCCATAAATTATGTTTAAAAAACAAAAACTACATTTAGGTCATCAATTTTAAGATAAGGTTCCGTATTGTATTATTTATAATTTGTAACACACAAAGAAAAAGCTGTGCACATACATTTACATTATTTAATATCAAGAAATTCTCTTTATCTGGTTACTAGTTCTTTGGCTCAATACTTTGTGTACTTACATTATAATTCTAATCTTAAAATAGAAATTAAAAAACACTCGTATATAATTTTAATTTTGTTATATACCAAATCTAATATTAATATTTAAATTTCTACAATCCATTTTATTTAAATTTATATATTTATGGTATCAACTGTTCATTGTTATTCTCACAGGAGACATAATATAATATTTGTGGTTGTCTATTTCCTGTCCAATTTCTATTGTTTCTTTCTTCTTGTTCCTTTCTCTTCTTTATTTTCTCCTCCACATCTTCAATATTTTCTGTCATTCTAATTTCAGCTTCATTCAAGTTTATTGTAACTCGATAAATCTTTATTCATTTCTTTCCTAAATTTTGTCCTGCCTGTCTAGTTGTTAACTCAAACTATTGTTATTTACTTTTGTTTCCTTAATCAGCTTTTTAAATTTCTATTTCCTGACCTCCACATTTTTATTATTTTTTCCTATCTTCCTACTAATATTGAAGTGAAAACTTCTTTAGCGGCGTTGGGCACTTTTTGCTTGGGGAAAAAGCATTGAATTCGCGACCGTTACCACTCGAGATATAGTATGTATTATATATATATATATATATATATGTATGTACGCAACGCGAATATACTACATAGCACTTCTTATTGGGAGAGGAAAAAGCATCAAACTCGCGACCGTCACCGCTCGAGATATAGTATGTATGTATATATATATATGATATTTGTGTTATATGTATATTAAATACCAAAGTCAGCAAAGTCATTAATGTTTTAAATTATTTTATTAATTTCTTTACTGTAATATTAACAACTTCTAAATCATTTGAT